>CM044004.1:69657619-69857562 GCA_024085815.1 Flaveria linearis | reverse complement strand
AAGATAGGGTCTTCGGGAGTTTCTGAACAAACCGTAAGGTTTCGTGAGAGCTATTTCTAGGCATGTTCGGGGTTCAAGTCAGTAGGTACTATTTCTAAATATAAATGTAAAATTTGATTTTATAAATATTTATAAAAATCTTACAAAAGTAAATATAAACTTACATAATTAAATAATGTTTAATAATTTATAATGAGATGTGAAATCATTATTAAGATAATCAAATGAAATATAAATCTTTAGTTATTAAAACAAAATAACTAAATGATTTAATTATATGTTTATAAACCAATTCCCGAGAACCAAATCCTAAATCAATTGAACACCAAGTTCAAAGATCTAACTTATTTAGGTTATAAATTTGTATGTATTTACTTATGTGAATTATAATTCCTTAGGAGCAATTCACTAGCTATCAACATCACACGGGAATATTGAGGTGAGTTCAAGCCCCATATTTTTACTAAAACTGTTTGGGGGAGATAGCATACTGGTTATGTTACAAACGCTTTTTATATATTTAAGATGTGTATGGATATTAATATAGGCTGTTATCATTGTACAAGTTCTCACACTTTCGAATTGTTTATATTGGATAGCGGGGAAAGTTGGGTAGTACTATGGGTGTGACGAGCCCCATCTGTGTGACTTGAGGTCAACCGGTGCAATTTGTCCTATCATTTCGTCACGATATGGTGAAGTCGTGACGGGAGGCAAACATAACATAGTCAGCTTCAATGTCGAAATCACTATTTAATATCATTTGTAAATGGACTAGCTAGCCATTAAACTGCACATGCTTAGATATACGCTGTTGTTAAACTGGGATGTTTAACTGTGAACTCTTGAACTGATCAACCATTGGATTGATACACGTTATTGTTAAACTGTGATGTTAACGTAACTCTTGAACTGATCAACCATAGGGTTGATACACGCTATTGTTAATCTGTTATGATTAAACGCAAACTCGGTTACACGTTTTGCTAAACTGTTATGTTTAAACACAAACTCTGAACTCACCAACCAGGTGTGACTTTTAGTATGCTATCTCAGGTCACTAAATTGGGACTGCTGTTAGGAGCACCACACGGGTCAAGCATGCATCCTAACGCTTAAACAATGATATATATATGTTATCTTTATATATCTTGGGTTTTGTTATTTTGTTAAACGCTTCCGCATGTATATAAAGTTTGAACTTTGGTTTGTTATTTTAACGGTTGCATATAGAGTCGTTCCAAGTAACTAATGACTGTGATCCTGGTTTGTTCACACCCCTCCGTGATAGATTCCGGCCCGGAATTTGAGGTTGACAGATTGGTATCAGAGCCATTGGTTATAGAGAACTAGGTTAACACACACAGGTTAGTAGTTACTTGTTTCTAGACCTCCTAAAACGTAACTGATTATCTTAGGTTCAATCCTTAGACTTTATGTCTAAACTATGAAAATCACATCGAGGTTTTAAAATTTCATGAACCAAATGAACTTGTGTGACACATAAAAGCCTTCGGGCTAAGGCTAGCATATCGCATATCTCATTACTAGACCTGGTATGCTTACCTGGGGATTTCTGGGATGAGTGATAAACTATGGTCAATACACAGTCCATAAGGTAAATGGGATACCTTTTACTGAACATGAACAATACCGAGTCCGGCGACTCACAAGCATGTCTATACCTACAGCACGACATAGCTGAATGATTCTATTCTATTTCCTTTAAACGATTCGGACTACGTAGCGTTTCTTTACTTTGGAACCTATGTGGAAAGAGGTTGTTTCCCCCACCCAAACAACAAACTCATTTGTTTAAAACATTGTGGTGGTGATGAATTCATTATCTCCTTATTGTTTAGGATTGATTCATTACTCATTATTGTATTGTGAATTTAAAGTGAAATAATGGACCCCAAAGACTTGGACGTGGTCGTGGACGAGGACGCATGCGTGGACGTGGTGCCGGTAACCAAGGTGCCGGTAACAAGGCGCTGGTCTTAACATACACCTGGCGGAATTAGCTGCTCTAATCACATACAAGTTCAGGCAGCGTAGCTGCTACCCAACAAGACAGCCAGTAGACCACCAACGTGTACCTACAAGTCCTTCATGGACTGCAAGCCTCACACTACAGTGGAACGAGGGAGCTGTAGGTTAGGAGATGGTTTGAGAAGACGGAGTCCGTATTCTCAAAATGTAACTGTCTGCCTGCTGACCAGGTGAAATACGCTACGAGGACGTTGGATGGTGCGCATTGTCTTGGTGAATGCGCAAGTGCAAATGCTAGGGCAAGCCATGGCAGATCAACTCCCGTGGAACGAGTTCAAAGATATGATGATTGAGGAATACTGCCCACGAAGTGAGTACAAAAACTTGAAGTGGAATTCTGGCAACTGAAGATGCAAGGATCAGAAATTGAGGCTTATACCACGAGAACTCATGAGCTGGCCACTCTATGTCCAGGAATGGTAAACGAGATGCACAAGAGAGTGGAACACTACATCCGAGGATTGGTGCCAGAATTAGGAGTATGGTTACTTCCTCAAACCGGCTACTATCCAGCAAGCTATCCGCCTAGCCCACAAACTGACTGATGAAGCTGTGGAGGAAGGACGGTTACCAAACGGGGCGCTGCGGCGAGCGTGTCCGACAACAGAGAAGTGGGATACTTCTAACACACCAACAACAACAACAATAGAACATCATCGTCCGGTGGTCACATCAGCAACACACCGCAACAACAACACGAGGTTCGACAACAACCGTAACTTCAACCAGTCAGCCTCGAACAATCAAGGATCGAGCAGTTACGGTGGTAAACAGCCGATGTGCCCGCGGTGCAACTATCATCACGTCGGAAGATGTGAGAATTTCAAGTGTCAGCGGTGTGGTAAAATGGGACACTTGGCTAAAGATTGCCGTGTTGAGTTGGTTAGGAAGCCACATCAACCTCATAGACCTCAAAGGGTTGCTTTGAGTGTGGGAAAGAAGGGCACTACAGGCAAAACTGTCGCAGCTGAGGAAGAACGGTAATGGCAATGGCCAAAACAACAACAATCAAGGCAACAACAACACAACAATGATGGAAGAGGCAATGGAAATGGTGTAATAATAATGGAGCCAAAGGGAGAGCCTTCGTCATTGGCTCAGTGAGGCTCTAAATGATCCTACAACTATTACTGGTAGATTTTCTGTCAATGGATGTTTTGCTACGATACTGTTTGATACTGGGCCGATAGGAGTTTTATATCCTTAAGTTCTGTAATTTCTAAGTGATATTCCTTCTGCCTTAGAATCCAATATACCGTAGAATTGGCCGACGGTAAACAAATCCATGTAACACACATTCTTAGAGATTGTAAGATAGAACTCGCTGGTCATACTTTCGCTATAGATCTTATGCCTGTTACACTAGGAGTTTCGACGTTGTGGTAGGCATGGATTGGCTCTCTAATAAGCAAGCGGAAGTCATATGTCACGAGAAGATCATACGAATCCCTGTTGGTGATGAAATTCTTACAGTCCGAGGCGATAGGAGTGGTGCAGTAATGGGTATTATCTCTTACATGAAGGCGCAAAAGATGTTACAAAAAGGGCGTGTGGCTATTCTGGCACTCGTCACCGACAAGCAGTCCGAGGAAAAGAAAATGGAAGACATTCCCGTGGTAAGAGATTTTCCAGAGGTGTTTCCAGAGGATCTTCCTGGACTACCACCTCATCGCCAAGTGGAATTTCAAATCGAATGACTCCCGTGCAACCCCGATTGCAGAGCACCTTATCGATTAGCACCAAATGAACTACAGGAGTTGTCATCACAACTTCAGGAGCTTTTAGATAAGGGCTTTATCCGACCTAGCTCATCACCTTGGGAGCCCCTGTTCTCTTTGTTAAGAAGAAGGATGGCACTTTCCGAATGTGCATCGATTATAGAGAATTAAACAAAGTCACAGTCAAGAACCGATATCCTCTACCTCGTATCGACGACTTGTTTGATCAGCTTCAGGGATCGAGCTATTATTCGAAGATCGATTTGAGGTCTGGTTATCATCAACTCCGAGTCCGTGAGGAGGACATCTCCAAACCGCATTCCGTACTCGTTATGGTCATTACGAGTTCTTGGTCATGCCTTTTGGATTGACTAATGCACCTGCAGTATTCATGGACCTCATGAATCGCGTGTGCAAACCCTATATCGATCAGTTTGTTATTGTGTTTATCGATGACATACTGATATACTCTAAGACCAAGGAGGACCACGAAGAACATCTACGATTGATCTTGGAATTATTGAAGAAGGAGCAACTGTACGCCAAATTCTCTAAGTGTGACTTCTGGAAACGTGAAGTGCAATTCCTAGGTCATATCGTTAATGAGAAGGGAATACATGTTGATCCTGCAAAGATTGTGGCGATAAAGAATTGGGCTACACCGAAGACACCGACTGAGATAAGGCAATTCCTGGGGTTAGCAGGATATTACCGACGATTCATAGAGGGTTCTCTAAATTGCACAACCTCTCACCGCTTTGACCCCAAAGGAACGACATACAAATGGGGTGAAAGTCAAGAGGCGGCTTTTCAGCTATTGAAACAGAAACTCTGTAGTGCACCGATATTGGCACTACCAGAGGGGACAGATGATTTCGTGGTGTATTGTGACGCATCCATTCAAGGATTGGGTTGTGTCCTGATGCAACGCGACAAGGTGATAGCTTACGCCTCGAGACAACTGAAGGTTCACGAGAAGAACTATACCACCCATGATCTGGAATTGGGCGCAGTGATTTTTGCCTTGAAGATTTGGAGACATTACTTGTACGGTACCAAATGCACTATCTATACCGATCACAAGAGTCTTCAGCACATCTTTGAGCAAAGGAGTTAAATATGCGACAACGACGGTGGTTAGAGTTACTCAATGATTATGACTGTGCAATCAAGTATCATCCGGGTAAGGCTAATGTGGTAGCCGATGCCCTTAGTCGTAAGGAAACCCTAAAGCCTCGTCGAGTGCGCGCATTACAAATAACTATCCACTCTGACCTACCAGCACAAATCAAAGCTGCTCAATCTGAGGCCTTGAAGACAGAGAATCTCAAAGCGGAATACATGCGAGGCATGGAGAAACAGTTGGAGGTTAAAGCTGATGGAATCCGTTATTTTATGAAACGGATCTGGGTACCACAGTACGGAATTTGCGAGAGCTGATAATGGATGAAGCTCATAAGTCACGTTACTCTATTCATCCAGGTTCAGACAAGATGTATCAGGACCTGAAAGAATTTTACTGGTGGCCGAAAATGAAAGCGGAGATAGCCATGTATGTAAGTAGATGCTTAACTTGTTCCAAAGTTAAGTGGAATACCAGAGACCATCTGGTTTACTTCAACAACCGGAAATTCCAGTATGGAAATGGGAGCAGATCTCCATGGACTTCATCACGAAGTTACCTAGGACTCCCAGCGGATGCGACACCATTTGGGTTATAGTAGATCGCTTAACGAAATCCGCACACTTTCTGGCAATCCGAGAGACTGATCGAATGGAGAAGCTGACACGTATCTATTTAAGGGAATAGTCTCTCTCGGCATGGCGTGCCGATATCTATCATTTCTGATCGTGACGCTCGGTTCACTTCTCATTTCTGGCAATCATTACAACGATCATTGGGAACACGGCTGGATATGAGTACCGCGTATCACCCGCAAACCGATGGTCAAAGTGAGCGTACGATCCAGACACTGGAAGACATGTTGCGTGCCTGTGTAATTGATTTTGGCAGCAGCTGGGAAACACATTTACCATTGGTTGAGTTCTCCTATAATAACAGTTATCATACCTCAATCAAGGCAGCTCCATTTGAGGCACTGTATGGGCGTAAGTGCCGGTCACCTATTTGTTGGGCAGAAGTTGGGGAAAGTCAACTTACCGGTCCTGAACTCGTGCACGAGACGACTGAGAAGATCGTGCAGATACGAAATCGTATGGCAGCAGCGCGAGATAGACAGAAAAGTTATGCTGACAAGAGACGGAAACCTCTAGAGTTCCAAATTGGTGACAAAGTGTTATTAAAAGTCTCACCGTGGAAAGGCGTAGTTCGGTTGGCAAACGAGGAAAGCTGAATCCGAGGTATGTTGGACCATTTGAGATATTGGAAAGAATAGGTCCAGTGGCCTATCGACTAGCCTTACCTGAATCACTGAGTGGAGTTCATAATGTGTTCCATGTTTCAAACCTGAGGAAATGCCTTGCTGACGAAACTCTCATCGTTCCGTTAGACGAGGTACATGTTGACGAACAATTACGCTTCATCGAGGAACCAGTGGAAATTATGGACCGAGAGGTCAAGACACTCAAACACAGTCGTATCCCTATTGTCAAAGTCCGGTGGAACTCCCGGCGTGGTCCTGAGTTCACTTGGGAAAGAGAGGATGAGATGATGCGCAAGTATCCTAACCTGTTCAAGGATGCTGCAATACATCTTAATTTTCGGGACGAAAATTCCTCTAACAGGGGATGATGTGACAACCCGAAAATTTTTCGAGATTTAATATAAATTTTATGTGAATTTACAATTTATTTTTATATTTTTATTATTATTTAATAATAGTATTAATAATAATAAAAATATGACAATGGTAATAATAATAATATTATTATTAAAACTAATAATGTTAATAATGAAAATAATAATAATAATAATGAAAATATTATTATTTACAAAATTAATATAATTAATAAATAAGTCCAGGGACTGAATTTGTAATATTTAAAACTTATTTTAAAACTTAAATCATAAAATAATAAAGTTACAAAACTACAGGGGGCATTCTGTAAAATGTTTTAAATCCCAACCCCGCCGCCCGTCCCCTTCGATTTTCCGGCCGGCTCTCCGGCGACTCTCCGGCGGCCTCAAAAGCCAACCATATCACGATTTTTATGCAATCCAACTATACCGACACCTTCTAGAGGATGGACCGAACTCGGGGACCATTTCAATTTGATAATTCAAGTCGGTGTAGTGTGTTTACCACTAAACCGAATTTTTCGGCCGACCCACTCACCATAAACGCATTATCACTGTATTTTATTCCAATTAATCGAACGGGAAGTACTATATAAGCAATCCTAAGCTAATGGTACATTCACACACCTCTTAAACACTTGAAATTGAGCAATCCGATTACCCCTCTGCCGCGGACCTGCAATCGGTCGAACAACCCTCATTCGAACACTAAACAGTAAATACACAGACCATTTTACTCGTTTTACAAGGGAACAATAACCCCATGAATTCTGATGCAATAGAAATCGATTCGGGATCAATTTGGGGTGGATCGAACCTGGGTTTCTGGTGATTTGGGATTACTGAGTTAGAGGTTAAAAGAATTAAATTTGGGGTTTTAACCGCGGCCGAGGCCTTGGTTTACTGGTTTGAGTGTGTGCATGTGAACCGGAGGTCAGGGGTTCGAACCCTGCCCCCAACACATTTTTTTAAAAAGCCTTTTAAGCCTCCTAAAAATACAAAAAAATTATTAAAAATTATAAAAATAATTTTTACAAACTTTGGTAATTTTAGAAATTATATAGTTAATTTCTGGAAATTTATTTCTTTAAATTTTATTTATTTATTTATGAAATAATTATTTAAAATTGTTATTTTTATAAAAATGGATTTATTTATAATAATTTAAATCATTAAATTATTAATGGATATTTATGGAATAATTCTGATAATATAAATGTAAAATTTGATTTTATAAATATTTATAAAATCTTACAAATTAAATATAACTTACATAATTAAATAATGTTTATAATTTATAATGAGATGTTGAAATCATTATTAAGATAATCAATGAAATATAAATCTTTAGTTATTAAAACAAATAACTAAATGATTTAATTATATGTTTATAACCAATTCCGAGAACCAAATCCTAAATCAATTGAACACCAAGTTCAAAGATCTAACTTATTTAGGTTATAAATTTGTATGTATTTACTTATGTGAATTATAATTCCTTAGGAGCAATTCACTAGCTTATCAACATCACACGGGAATATTGAGGTGAGTTCAAGCCCCATTATTTTACTAAAACTGTTTTTGGGGGAGATAGCATACTGGTTATGTTACAAACGCTTTTTATATATTTAAGATGTGTATGGATATTAATATAGTGCTGTTATCATTGTACAAGTCCTCACACTTTCGAATTGTTAATATTGGATAGCGGGGAAGTTGGGTAGTACTACTGGGTGTGACGAGCCCCATCTGTGTGACTTGAGGTCAACCGGGTGCATTTGTCCTATCATTATTCGTCACGATATGGTGAAGTCGTGACGGAGGCAAACATAACATAGTCAGCTTCAATGTCGAAATCACTATTTAATATCATTTGTAAATGGACTAGCTAGCCATTACAATGCACATGCTTATATATACGCTGTTGTTAAACTGGGATGTTTAACTGTGAACTCTTGAACTGATCAACCATTGGATGATACACGTTATTGTTAAACTGTGATGTTTAACTGTAAACTCTTGAACTGATCAACCATAGGGTTGATACACGCTATTGTTAATCTGTTATGATTGAACGCAAACTCGGTTTACACTTTTGCTAAACTGTTATGTTTAAACACAAACTCTTGAACTCACCAACCATGTGTTGACTTTTAGTATGCTATTCTCAGGTCACTAAATCTGGACTGCTGTTAGGAGCACCACACGGGTCAAGCATGCATCCTAACGCTTAAACAATGATATATATGTTTATCTTTATATATCTTGGGTTTGTTTATTTTGTTAAACGCTTCCGCATGTATTATAAAGTTTGAACTTTGGTTTGTTATGTTAAACGTTGCGTATAGAGTCGTTACAAGTAACTAATGACTGTGATCCTGGTTTGTTCACACCCCTCCGTGATAGATTCCAGACCCGGAATTTGAGGGTGTGACAATTATTATTATTATTATTATTATTATTATTATTATTATTATTATTATTATTATTATTATTATTATTATTATTATTATTATTAGGGGTAACTTTGTAAAATATTAATCAAGTTTCAGAATTATTCTAATTAGATCACACATAAATGTTTTGATCCATATATATAGGTCACTCATAATATGTTTGCCTCAATCAAATCACTAAAGTTTCAGAATTGTTATAATTAAGTCATTAACAACAATTTTATAACAAGTTCTTAGATAAAAATGAATGACTAATAAACTAAACACATTGAGATATATTACTGTTAATTCTATATATATAGTATATTGTTTATACAACAACATTACGTAACATATATATTTTTTTTCATTTAAGTTTGTTGTAATGGTTAGCTACCTTTCTAAGTGTCCACTAACAACATTTTACGTTGTACATTTTCTTAACATATCTTCTTATGTTACGTGATAACATTTATAAGTTGTTTTTACCTTACCACTTTAACAACTCGTTTGAAGAAAATAACATGATCTCACTAACACAACACTCTTTGAGTGGTTTACTAAAAAGAAAATATATTTGTACCTAAAATACTTGAAGTAAGCACTTTTAGTGTATACATGAATCATTATTATAACTAGAAACGTACACGGCGCGTTGCGGCGGTATACTTGTAAATAAAAGGTAGATTGTCAAAAGCTTTAATAGAAAAGCTAAATAAATGAGCGAAGGGGATGATTCGCTAATTTAACAAACCTATTATAGAAATAGAAGGCTTTCCAAATGAAGATGAGTGTTTTTTTCGTCAGTATCTTTTATTGTTTGAGAATTGAGAGATTATGAAAATGATTTCATTGCATTCTAAAGATGATTACAAACTGTTTATATATACACAGCTAACCAAACAAACTAACGCTAACTAACTCTAACTTCCGTTCCCGCCATTTCTAACTAACCATCGTCTAACTATTACAACGATATAATTAACAAGTCACGTGAGAAGCATGCAACACATAACTTCATCAACAGCCCCCCTCAAGTTGGAGGCGGGAAAAGGCCCAACTTGGCAATCATATCTCGATGAACATAACTATTTAAGCTCTTAGTAAACACATCCGCAAGTTGCTCTTTTGAACTTGTGTGTTGTAAATTGATTAACCCCTCTTGAAGTTTCTCCCGTACAAAATGGCAATCAATTTCGACGTGTTTAGTGCGTTCATGAAAAACTGGATTTCGAGCAATGTAAATGGCAGCTTGACTGTCACATTTGACAGCAATCGGAGTAAGATTAGGAACATTAAATTCTACCAATAACCTTGTTAACCAAGCCAACTCAGCTGTAACTCGTCGAAGTGAACGATATTCAGCTTCTGCAGAGCTTAAAGAAACAGTATGCTGCTTCTTAGATTTCCAAGAAAGTGGACACCCACCAAGAGAAACATAGTAACCACTAACTGAATGACGAGTATTGGGACAAGACGCCCAATCAGAATCACAGTAAGCAGCCAATTCAAAAGAAGGTTTATTGTTAAAGAATAAACCTTGAGATATAGATTGTTTAACATAACCAAGAGTATGCAGCATAGCAGACCAATGAGTAGAACGAGGAGCATGCAGAAACTGGCTCAAGAATTGCACTGCATATGCTAAGTCTGGTCTTGTGTGAGTGAGGTAATTGAGTTTGCCAATAATTCTTCGAAAAGGTAACGGATCGGATAACAATTCTCCATCCTCAGGTTTAAGTTGAAAATGGACTGGAAGAGGAGAATGGTTAATAGGAAGAGAAGAATCAGCAAACTCAGCTAGTAACTCAGAAGCAAACTTCCTTTGAGTCATGATAACACCATTAGTTTCTTGCAAAACCTCAATACCCAAGAAATAATTCAAAGCACCAAGATCCTTGATTTTGAACATGGAATGTAAAGAAGACTTGAGATCAGTTATTTCATCTGGATTATTCCCTGTGACCAAGATATCATCAACATATATGGCAAGATGAACCACAGAAGTTCCCATGGACTTGGTGAAAAGAGAATGATCATTCTGAGATCTAATATAATCTCTAGCGTTCAAGAAAGTGGATAATTTCCCATACCACTATCGAGAAGCTTGTTTTAGTCCATATAGAGATTTTTGAAGCTTTAAAGCTTGAGTAGCTGGTAAATCCATACCAGGTGGAGCACACATATAAATGTCCTCATCAAGATCCACATGTAAAAAGGCATTATCAACATCAAGTTGAAATAATGGCCAATGCATCTTAGTGGCAACACTAATTAAACCTCTAATAGTGGTCATTTTGATAACAGGTGAGAAAGTTTCAAAATAATCTATACCTTCCTTTTGTGTATCACCTCGAATAACCAATCTAGCTTTGCATCTTTCTAGAGATCCATCAGCTTTGAGCTTGATTTATACACCCATTTACATTTGATAGGTTTCTTACCTTTAGGCAAATCAACAATGGACCAAGTGTTGGTAGCATTAAGAGCAGTAAATTCTTTCTGCATAGCTTCCTGCCAAGCAGTGTACTTGACAGCCTCATGATAAGAACTAGGTTCTTTTAAAACATCAAGGGAGGTAAGAAGAGTTTGATTAGGAAAAGACAAACTAGTAGACACAAGATTTGCAGAAGCAAAACACTGATTAGTCAAAGTATGATGGCAAGAACAAAACTCAGAAGAAGAGACTTGATTACAGACAAAATCCTGCAAATAAGATGGAGGTTGAGAAGTTCTAGAAGATCTTCTCAAAGGAGCTGCAGGAGTTGCAGGAACTGAAAGAGGAGAGAAAAAGAAGAAGAAGGAGAAGAATGAACAGGAGAAGAAGGATCAAAAACAGGAGGAGAAGAAGAATTAGAAATAGAAGGAGAAGAAGTAGTGAAATGAAAATCATCAAATATTTGACCAAAAGAAGTCAAAACAGGAAAAAGATTTTGAGTGTCAGAAACAAGAGAAGGAAAGATATGTTCTAGAAAAACAATATTTCTAGACACAAAAACAGTTTTGGTAGAAAGGTTGTATAGCTTGTATGCTTTCTTACCCATGGGATAGCCAATAAAGATACAAGGATCAGCTTTGGGTTTAAATTTATCCCTACCTTGTTTTAGAGTAGATGCATAGCATAGACAACCAAAAGATCTCAAATGAAAATAGGAAGGAGATTTATTGAATAGAACCTCAAAACGTGTTTTGCCATCAAGAATAGGTGTAGGAAACATATTAATGAGATGAGTAGCTGTTAAAACACAGCCACCCCAAAAAGAAATGGGAAGTTTAGATTGAAATAATAAAGCCCTTGTTGTTTCAAGTAAATGTTTATGCTTTCTTTCTACTACCCCATTCTGCTGTGGTACACCTACACAACTGGTTTGATGTAATATTCCTTTACTAACCAGATAAGCAACTTGAATAGAACCACTACCCAATTCAAATGCATTATCAGATCTGATACATTTGATAGTAGTATCAAACTGATTTTGTACCATCTCAATAAAGCCTTTTAACACATCAAAAGCATTACTCTTAGATGATAAAAGATGCGTCCAAGTATTACGACTAAAATCATCTACAATGGTAAGAAAGTATCTAAAACCATTGTATGTGGCAGTGTTATATGGACCCCACACATCTATATGAATGAGTTCAAAAGGTTTAACAGATTTACTAGTACTATCAGGAAAAGGAAGACAATGCTGTCTTGCCTTAGGACATATATCACAAGGTGCAAGTGAATCAAAGTGTTTAAGAAAATGCAGCTGTTTCAGTCTATAAAGTGGCAAATGCCCGAGTCTACAATGCCAAATTGTACTATTAAGTACTTATTATAAGACAGAACAGAATTCAAAAACAAATAAGAAGATTGATAGTGTTGAGATGATTGTAACAAGTACAAACCAGCATTAATCTTACCAAGAACCACTGGCCTCTTCAGAGAAGGGGCCTGCAAGAAACAAGAAGTAGATGAGAAAAAACCAGGCCATTTGTATCTCTACATAATCTTGAGATTGACAAAAGATTATGTTTGAAATCTGGTACAAACAAGACATTTGTCAAAGAAATTTCTGATGTAAGATGTATGGTACCAGTTTTAGTGATAGTCAAAGAATGACCATTAGGTAGAAATATGAAATGAGGTTTGGAAAGGATATGAAAGGCAGAAAACAAAGTCTCATCAAAGTACATATGATCACTAGCACCTGTGTCAATTATCCATTTAGATTCTGAATTTGAAACTTGACAATTAACAATACCTGCAAAGTTTGCAAAATTGATGGTATTGGAATTGTCATGACTTGCACTGATAGTTGCAGTTTGCTGTAGAAGTTTTACCAGTTCATTGTATTGTGCAGAAGTAAATGCTGAAGAGGAATGGTTAGAATCAGCACCAGATGTGTTCACATTCTCAGTATCAACTGAATCACTGGTCACATTAGCAGCCATTCGTTTGCCTTTGGTAAACTTGAATTCTTGGGAAAACCAATAATTCTGTAACATTTGGTAGCTGCATGTCCAGGTTTCTTGCAGTGACTACATGTTACATTCTTATTATTGTTAGCCTTATTAGTTGAACTCAAGTTTGACGAATTGACATACATTGCAGCGATTCATTAACAAACTGAGTAGAAGCATGGATCTCTTTTTGTTGTTCATCTTGAATCAACAAAGCATAAGCTTGTGTGACTGAAGGAAGAGGCTTCATGAGTAAGATAGTGCTTCAAACAGCATCATAAGAAGAATTGAGTCCCATGAGGAATTGAAACAAACACTGGATCTCATCTCTCTTAGCTATTGCTTGTGAAGCACCACAATTACAAGTAGGAATAGTATTCAAACTACCTAACTCATCCCAAATACTCTTCAATATTGTGAAATAAGTAGCAATATCATCATTACCTTGAGATATATCAGACAAGTTCTTCTGAAACTGATAAAGTTTGGCTCCATTAGCTTGACCAAATCGATCGTTCAAATCACGACATAATTGTGCAGCAGTCACAGTATAGATCACACTTCCACTGATTTCTCTTGATAGAGTGTTGAGGATCCAGGAAATCACCCTGTCATTACATCTTTGCCATAAATCAAAATTTGGAGCAGATGCAGATTTAGGTAATAATCCATCAACAAAACGAAGCTTGTTCTTAGCAGATAAAGCAATTGACATTGATCTTTTCCATGCACCGAATCTAGTTCCATCAAAAATTTTAGAAACAAGAAGTAAACCAGGATGATCTGATGGATGAAGATAGAGAGGATTAGAGGAATCAATCGTGTTAATCGTAGATCTAGAAGTTTCAGATCCAGATATTGAAGATGTTGACATGATTGATCAAATGAGAAGATGAGATTGGAAAGAAATTGAGATGGAATGAACAAAACGAAAGTAACAGAAAGAAAAGATGAAACAGATCGCCGGAAAAATGACCGGAGAAAGGTTGAAGATGATCGAAACGTAACAAACTTTCAAGAGCATAACCGCTCTGATACCATATTGTTTGAGAATTGAGAGATTATGAAAATGATTTCATTGCATTCTAAAGATGATTACAAACTGCTTATATATACACAGCTAACCAAACAAACTAACGCTAACTAACTCTAACTTCCGTTCCCGCCATTTCTAACTAACCATCGTCTAACTATTACAACGATGTAATTAACAAGTCACGTGAGAAGCATGCAACATATAACTTCATCAACATCTTTTAACATATTAAAGTCCAGGTTATGTAATTAGATTGTATGCTATAATACATAAATTAAACCATGTAATTGCACATATTCATAACAAAAACATGACCAAACCAATTACATAACCACCAACACCAATGCTATTTTGTAACCCTGAAACAGGAAACTTAATCAAACATTAAGTGTTCACAAAATTAATGAAAGTTATAAAGTAAAAACAATAAAGCATATAAATGATTAATTCATGAACTACTTTAGAAGCCAATATGCTGACACTTTTATCCACCAAAGACTCTCACTATGGAAGTTAAAACAATATAAGGGTAATTAGGAAATTTTAATGGAATCAAGAAGCACATGTACACCATTACCACCACCAACTCCCCATTCCAGTGTTAACCTAATGTGTCCACCACCACCACCCAGAAAAGATCAAAAAATTCAATAATCCTAATACACAGAACATGTATTTGATAAAGACAGGAGGTAGGAATCAAACCGGCCTGATTGTTGATCGTTTGATTCCACAAACACGTTTTGATGATATCAAAGCTTTCGAGTTTGAAATGAGATAACCTCACTGTTATGAACATGCAAATTAAGAAGATGGAATCCGTTAGATGGAATCAGTTTAGACAACCAACTTTGATTTTAGATGAATTTGAAAGTTACCTAACTCCACTGTCATCACTCCCCACTCAGTCTCTGTAGAAGGAGAAAGAAGATTTAAGTAAACACCTTTCCCCATTTGTAAAAAAAGCAATGGAAGTTTGTATGTTACTATTCATTTTTTCTGTCTTTAATAATAGAGTAGTTGCTAACATGCAATGATTATAGAAACATGAATATGTGATAGACAAAAAGATTGATAAATCCATGAATAGAAAAGCCATGAGCATGATAGTGTTGGAAAGATTAATCAAGATAATTCAATATAATTTAGGAGTCAAACAACATCAAATGTAAAAGTCAAATGATGTCGGTCAAATGGTAGTTAACCTACCCGCATATAACTGTCATTTGACGGTTAATTACCCGCCAATGTAAGGGTATAAATGCCCCAACTTATGATCTTTATTTATGTGGAAATCAGATTAGATTGTGTGTGTTTTGTTCTTGATTTTGACACTGTTTCCACCGAGTCTCTGCACATGAATGTTTTCGTACTCTTAATATTGTTCACCACATGATTGATCCTAATCTATGATCCGAAAGGACCTCAACAGATAGACCGTGGACTTGGCGAACAACTTATTCTAATAAGTTGATGGACACAACTAAAATGTAGATTGTAAATAACCTTACACCTAGGGTTGCAAATGAAGCAAACGTTCAGCAAACAAATCGTGAATCATTCGGCCAAGTTCGTTTATGTTAGTGCGTTTAATAAATGAACAAACAGTAAAATTTCATTCATTTAGTTAAACAAACAAACATGAACAGGGACCGCGTTAGTTCAATAACGTTCATGAATGTTCTATAATGTGTTCGCTTACATTCTTTGTGTTCGTTCACTTACAGGTTTAGTTTGTGATAATATTGTTAAGGTGTGAAGGCCTTTGGGCTTTGGATGGAATTATGGGCCTGGCCCATTGAAGATTCTTAAAACCCTAATTATTCTTATATATAGAGCATGTCATTGTATTGTAATCTTGTCCCTTGAGCTTAATAAAATACCTAGTTGCAGAGAGTGGACGTAGGTCATCTTGACCGAACCACTATAAATTATCGTGTTCTTATTGCTTTCGTGTGCGTGCGTAAAATATTCTGTTTATTTCCGCTGCGTAAAGATACCTAACAAATATTTATGTTAGATACTTACTTATCTTTGTTGGATTTTGCATAATGTTTGTGATTTATTATAGAATAAATATATAATTGTTTGTATTAGCTTGTGTTTAGACTTTTCGTTTGTGTTCGTTTATATTTATGAACATTTGTTTGTGTTCGTTTATATTTATGAACATTTGTTTGTGTTCATTTATGTTTATGAACATTTATTTGTGTTCGTTTGTGTTTGTTTACGTTCGATAAGTGTTCAACGGGTTTATTTCCTTGATAAACGAACGGGGACCAAAAAAATTGTTCAATAGATGTTCATGAACAACTTATTTTTTTAATGAACGAATAGCCTTGTTCATGTTCGTTCGATTCGTTTACAACTTTACTTACATCAACAACGGCTATCGGAGATTACAGACATATTAGCGATTAGTGAAGGCTAGAATCTATTGGAGATTATAGACAGATTATCTATTTGCCTGATATATTTGAAACTACAAATACCCATTGCTTATATGTTGATAATTGTCGATAGATCTAACAAATCCTAAAGAAAAGTAAAAGTAAACTATATAAATATATATTGTGATTTATCGGTAGCTACCAATGGGCCATCTTCAGATGGGAGAAAATTCTAAAAAGAAACAGACATGTATTTTAAATCCTAATAATCTAGTGATCATCGATGAACTTGAAGGATAAGAAGTTCAGAAAAGATTTCATCACAGGTTTTTTTGTCATTGTTGGTGACCTTGTATTTGCAATGCATATCACTAGAGATGATATTTCAGAAGATATTTCTTTCTAGGCCTTGTTGTTTTGGGTTGGAAAGTGCATCGACGGGTATTCAATCAGTAATTCGTTAGTTGACATCACTATATATACATCCTAATCATCAACGGTTTTCACATGTTTTCTTTGTTGGATACCTCACCACCAGTTTATATAATAAAGTTGTCCAAAAATGGCTCATAATAGACTCGTTTGTTAAAAATTCACTCACAATCGACGTGTTTGTAAACGAGCCGAGCATGAGCTAAGATAAGCTTGGCTCGTTGGTTGGCTCCGTTGACTCCTTTACATCAAAACCTAAATAATTATATACATAGGTTATAACATATTATATAAGCTTAAGTTTCAGTATATATCATCCCAATTTTTATTAGACTCAGAACGATATAGTTGTTTTGACAGTATGTTATAAAAATATATGAAAATATGGAAGATGTGAGCTATTTTTCTTATTTTTTGAGTATTAATAATTCAACAAGTTAAAATAAATGAAATAAAAAATATTATTTATTGTTCATGTATATATATACTAGCTTTAGTGAAACCGTGTATTACACGGGTTGAATAAATAATATTAAATAGAATAAATTTTATTAATTATAAAATAATATATGATTTAAATTATATATGAGTAAGGAATATAAGATAAAAACAATAACATCAACTTTTAAATTTTTGTTTTTAACTTTTTTATTTTTCCAAAAAATAAATTAAACACTTCGCTTAAAAAACATGTTAAAATATAATTTTAAAATATTTTGTGTTTTAGAAAAAAGTATGAGTCTTAGAAAAATTATTTTTATAAAAATTGTTTCTCTAGAATAAACATCAAAAGTATCTATTTATATAAAAATAATTTTAATCGAAAAAGAATTCAATAATATAATTAGTAATTAATGGAATTATTTAATAAGAGAGAGAAGCGGAAAAATTTTGTTAAAAATGAATATGGTGTTGCCATGTGGCATCCCTAATTACTCTTTTATTATAATAGGTAGATATTTATACACACACACTAATATGTCTAAAAATAATAAAACTTTAAAATTAAATCGACTCCTTGGGATTTACGAGTCGGGATCAAGCTCTACATTTCAGCATGGTAAAATAAAGTAGTGGGATCCAATCGGCTCAGTTTGCAAACGGGTAGAGCCTCAGCAACCCTAGCTCCACTTGGATAATTAGTCCACAACCCTAGTCTTAAATCTTGTTGTTTTCAGAATCAGTGATTTCGTTAGTAAAATGTCACAAATGTGATGTTGAATACTTCATGTGGGCGTCTTTGAAACCGGTATGCTAGTGTATTGGTGGTATCCAAAGTAAATATGATTATATATACGTCCAAAACAAAGTCATGAATGTAAATTCCCATGTGTGGCAAAGGATCGTTTCGTTGTGTATGTAGCAACCTTGTATGTGTTGGTTGAGATTTCTACATATTTTTGCTTGTTGTACGAAATAAAAATTTTCATAAGTGGCCGTTTTGCAAAATCCTGTGCATGTTATTACATACAGTTGATTTTGAGCTAATTAACATGTTGCCAAGTTTGTGTGGAATATAATTACAAGAGAAATGTATGAGGTAAGGTCCCTACATTGGCCTAGGCTTTCTTGTTGATTGATCCTAGTCGTCAAGGATTGTATATGTCAAAAAAAAGACGCATGAACATATGACTTAATTGACATTACGATCATTAAGCGTAGCAGGATGTTACGACAAGGATTGGAAGCATTTTGACTCGAACCATCCTAGCTTCATGGAAGAGGTCCAAAACATCCGTCTTGGCCGGGTTATGAATATGACTTAATTGACATTACGATCATTAAGCGTAGCAGGATGTTACGGCAAGGATTGGAAGCATTTTGACTCGAACCATCCTAGCTTCATGGAAGAGGTCCAAAACATCCGTCTTGGCCGGGTTATGAATATGTTTGAAAGGTTTTTTTTAATGCATCAATGAAAACCAGTATTGTTGAAATAATTAATCAGATAATAACTTATAATATTAATTGTTGTTATTTGTATTGCGGAAATAATTAGTTAGATAAATAAATCATAATATTAATTTTATTATTTAGAGAAATAATACTAATTAAAAATTCAATAAGATATTTATAAATTATGTTAATGTTTATTTAAATCAAACGTTTCTTGAAATAATATTTTGGTTAAAATGGTTGATATAACTTGGAATTATAATAAACATATTCACATATTTATATTTTCAATATATGTGTGTTTGTTTGTCTTCCCGTATATCAAATTACATATATACATCAAATAAGACTTTACTGAAATCTCAAAACTTAATCAAGTATTTAAGGGAAATCTGTCAAAGCTAGATAGATAGGTAGACTCCTTTCCCGTTGCTAAAGGAGAGCAAGAAATATCAAAATTTGTGTAAGTTTAATTTACTTGAGAACCAAGTTAATATAGAATTCAAAGGCTTTGTGTTTGAATTGGATTAGGAAACTTAGTGACCAAATTCTATAGATTTAAGTATAAATAAAAGGGCTTATATCAATAATGTTTAATAACAAGTTGCAAACACAAACCCTAGCGCGCGCAATAATACATTATCATTTCTCTTTCCTCCTTCCTCCTTCCCTTTGTTGATCGTCGGCCAACAAGAAGAAAACCAAGACTGGTTATTCTTGGCTTTGTAGTGATGTTCGAACCTAAGCAGGGACGGATGCATCATTTGGCTTGTTGGGGTGGGGGGTTCTAGCCCCCCACTCAACTACTAATAAGCCTCTTTGTATATTGTTTAAAGTGATTAAGGCACCCAATAATCTTTTTTCAAGTCAGCCAAGTGTCACAGACTGATCTCTTCAGCTCACGTGCGGCATTTAGATTCGTTCTAAGTCAGCCTTCTTGATCTCGGGTGGATGGTTTATGCAGCGGAAGTCTTTGTAAGGGAACGTTAGATTTGTAGTGCGCAAGTAAGACACTTGTGGTGTATGTTTACAACACAAGTAATAAGCTTGTATTACTACAAATACAAGTACAAGACTTTAATGTTACAAGGAGCTTAGGTGTTTTGCAAATGAAGCATCACTACCCTATTTATACTAGTTGCATGCCTTTCTAGATTTTTCTATATCTAGACCTTTCTTTACATAATATCTAAGATACTTCTAATCTAAATATCTAAGATATTTGGTAATCTAAATATCTTAGATATTAGCTAATCTAATATCTAGATAATTTTTTGCTTAATATCTAGATATTTTACATGGAATTCTCTACTTTGATCTAGTGTTCATGGCTAGATTTTTATAGTGTCTTCTAGAGATTTCCGAGATTGCCATGTTGCCGCAGAATTGTGTGGGTTGTCCCGGAGTCTTCCGGGCAGCCTTGCATGCTTCAAATATGCCCCTAATCGGTAAAAATCAAGGTGTTGCGATCTGTGTTTTGGCAGGTCGTGACATTCTCCCCCACCTAATGCCACGACGTCCTCGTCGTGTTGCCTGGATGCCTCATGAGTGGTCTTCATGAGTTTCAAGATAGAGATGGTTTTGCCTTGACGCCTTGTATCTAGCTCTAAGGTAACGGTGTGCACTTGGTCTCCCTTGATGATGTACATGGTGTTAATGAATGTCACTGGGCAGGCCTTTGCTTTTCGGAAGAAATCCATCCCTAGCATGATATCATAGTCGTCTAGTGGGACGACTGAGAAGTGCAGCTTTCCTGTCCATGTACCAATCTTTGTTTTTACGCCCCATGCTGCTCCTTCTATGGGTTTGGTGTCTCCAGAGGCGGCCTTGATCCAACCTTCTTGTGTGGTGATCCTTAAGTCAAGTCTTCGAGCCTCTTTAGGTGAGATGAAGTTGTGGGTTGCTCCGGTGTCAACCAACGCTTTCACAGGTTGCCCTTTTATCTCCATGTTTACGTACCGAAGTCCTTTTGATTCAATCTTCGGGTTGTCTCCGGTTATGGTATGGTTTGATTGGTTTGCCATCACCAAGGGCTTGCCTTCAACTGTACTTAATGCATTAAGTAGTTGAAGTTGCATTGTTCCTAGACGAACCTCTTCTGGTTCTGATGGTTCATCATCAGATCTGATCAAGGCTGTAAGTTTAGCCTTTTTCGGACAATCCCACGCATTGTGCGGTCCATCGCAAAGGAAACATCCTTTGATCATTTGTACCTCCTTCCCATATCTTGGTGGTCGTCGATTATCTTCTCTTTAATTTCGATTTTGGTTGTTATTGTGGGTTCTCTCTCCCCCACCTTTTTCATCGTTATCCTCCATAACGACAGGTTTTTGTGATCGCCTTTCATTATGGTCGATCAGGCTTTCAGCAACAACGATGGCTGAGGACAAGTCTTGAACATTTCTTCGTTCAAGTTTGGTTCTTGCCCATGTTTGTAAGCCATCGATGAAGTATATGAGAGAGTCCTTTGGTGACAAGTCCGGAATTTCTAGCACAAGGGTAGTAAAATCTTTGACGTAGTCCTTGATGCTACCCTTTTGCTTTAGATTACGAAGCCGAATCTTTGCTTCGTGTTCAGCGTTTTCCGGATAAAATTGTTTCTTGATTTCTTTTATGAAATCAGTCTAAGTTTGTATGGTACACGTACCTTTATCAATCTCCATGTGTTTTCGTCGCCACCATAAAGCTGCGGTCTCCTTCAAGTTAAAGAGTCACCGTCTTGATCTTCTTGGCGTCATCGACAATATCGACGGCCTCAAAGTATTGTTCCATCTCCCAAAGGAAGTCATCCACAGCCCTCGCCTCTAGTTTACCAACGAATGGTGATGGTTTTGGGATGTCCACCTTTGTAGAGGCATGGATTATGTTGTCACCTCCGGTTGCTAGTGTGCGCTTGCAAACACTTAGTTCGGTTTGCAAGTCTTTGATATCCCTCTCGAAGTTAGCTTTGAGTTGACCCAACTCCTTTATGAATGCCTCTTCCATCTCCTTTCTTATCAAGGAGAGGGCGAGTTTGAGATCGCTTCTCATTTCATTGAAGTCATTGCCTAACGACTCAACATGTTGCAAAGAGTCGTAGGTATGTGTTTTGAAGATATCGACTTCAGCCTTGAATTCATCTATTTCATTTTTGAATTCAGACAATGCTACCTCGACATCTTCAACTCTTTTGTCCATGCTTGCAACCAAGTCTTAGGACATGCTTCGAGTTCTCTTGTCACCTTTACGAGCCTCTTCCCGTCCACGGGTCTCGTCTCCGGCAACGCTTGCGACTACAACCTTCTCTAGATTATATGCCATCCCAATGAGTCGACCTGGCTCTGATACCACTTGTCACGGACTGATCTCTTCAGCTCACGTGCGGCACTTAGATTCATTCTAAGTCAGCCTTCTTGATCTCGGGTGGATGGTTTATGCAGCGGAAGTCTTTGTAAGGGAACGTTAGATTTGTAGTGCGCAAGTAAGACGCTTGTGGTGTATGTTTACAACACAAGTAATAAGCTTGTATTACTACAAATACAAGTACAAGACTTTGATGTTACAAGGAGCTTAGGTGTTTTGCAAATGAAGCATCACTACCCTATTTATACTAGTTGCATGCCTTTCTAGATTTTTCTATATCTAGATCTTTCTTTACATAATATCTAAGATACTTCTAATCTAAATACCTAAGATATTTGGTAATCTAAATATCTTAGATATTAGCTAGTCTAATATCTAGATAATTTTTTGCTTAATATCTAGATATTTTACACGGAATTCTCTACTTTGATCTAGTGTTCATGGCTAGATTTTTGTAGTGTCTTCTAGAGATTTCCGAGATTGCCATGTTGCCGCAGAATTGTGTGGGTTGTCCCGGAGTCTTCCGGGCAGCCTTGTATGCTTCAAATATGCCCCTAATCGGTAAAAATGAAGGTGTTGCGATCTGTGTTTTGGCGGGTCGTGACACAACGCTCTATTACTTGTTGCCATCTTCTCAAATTTATTACTTGGTTTTATGATTTTGTCGCTTTGTGTAGTTGTTAAAAACCATTACATTACCAATAGCATGACTTGATTTGTTTAATTACTTTGTTAATTATTAATTGTTTGTTCGTTATTTTTAAAGTTAGTTATTCAATTGTTTAGTTTTTTTTTTTGTTTTACTTGCCCCGCCAAGACTTTATTGAGATTTATATTTCTATCTTCGAGACACTATGAAAAAAATTTAAGCTAAAAACGTCATCTTTTAAATCCTGTTACAAGTAAACTATAATTGGCTGTTTTTTCAAATTTTGATGGGAAAGAATTTTGATGGTTTTCGATAAAGAGACCGTAGGTAAACTTGTGCATTCTAAATGCTTTTTTAATTAATATTTTTTAAAAAGATGCATTTGAAAGTGTTACAAATAAAACTATGATTGACTGTTTTTAAAAGCACTTAGTGGTCAATTGTAATAGGAATTTTGTTTTACTACATTTCATGAATTTTATCGCTTATATTTTTTATGTCGTTTGTTTTATCAATTTTTTTTTGCACCCACTGAATAAAAGTTTTGGATCCGTCATTTAACCTAAGCAAACGAAAAGGAGTTTCAAATTTAATTGTTGTGGTTTATGTTGTGGATTATGTTGTGGACTAGCATCTCAAGTCATATTGTTGTGGATTATGTTGTGGACTAGCATCTCAAGTCATATTGTTGTGGATTATGTTGTGGACTAGCATCTCAAGTCATATTGTTGTGGATTATGTTTAGTTAATAATCCATCAAGATCAAAAAGTTCTAAGGTAGTGTTTTGAACTTTAATCTATGGTTTGTTTCGTCTCATATTTTTATCAACTTACTCTTGATGATCGTTCTAGATCTGATCTAGAACAATTCGTTTAACATTCTTCCCCTCCAATATTTTAAGAACGAATGCACAAACCCCAACATTGAAGCTAAACTGGAATAAGATACTAACTCAAGATGAATATAAATAAAATAAAATTAATATTTTACATCTATAAAATCTAAACGTTTTTAAAAAAGACATGGTTAATCAAAGAGGGAAAAGACAATAATCAATTCACTCTTTAAGGAGAGATAATTAAGCATTGGTCCTCTCCTTTATTCACAAGACAAAGCCATAACTAATGTCGTGATTAATTAGTTATTAAAACCTTGTACACTAGTCAAAATCAAATCTAGAAAGTGTGAGTTTATTCTACAAAGTGTATTTTTATTACAAAGTGTGAGAATACACAATGAGGCTAAAAAAATCACAAAAAAATTATATCTCGCAATCTAAATTGAATTTCAAAAAAATATTTCGGAGTCTCTGTTACTCTCGTCGTCCTCTTTCAGAAAAAATTTTCATTGTCTTTTTATGACATAATGACGTAATTGTGTCTTTCATAATGACACAATGACGTTATTGTGTCTTTCATAAATGACATAATAAAAAATGTTAATTTTTTATTTTTTTTATTTTTCGTTTATTTTTTTTCTTAGTGAGGACGGCTAAAGGAACAAAAGCTTGGAATTACTTTTTTGAAATTCGATTTAGATTGTGAGATATAATTTTTTGTGACTTTTTTTCCTCTTTGTGTCTTTTCACACTTTATAGCAAAAACACACTTTGTATTTGAACCTCTTTCTTCTAGAAATATCACAACGGACTTATTTTTGAGATACAAACCAGAACATAAAAGATACGGTCGATAAAGGCGATCATTCAAGCAACTAGTAAGGTTGTTTAATTTGTGACTTTAAAATCATGATTTCAAGTCGTGAGAAACAACCTAAAGTATAGGGTAAAACTACGTACATCAAATTGCGATCGATTCAACCCTCCTCGCACTTTATGCAAAGTATGAGTTAAGTCAAGCCACATAAACCTTTTTAAAAGATATGATTGAGGCACAACTTGGCGATGCCAACGATCATCCTGGAACTTTGTTGTCTCTATCCTCTTGGCTAATTAAATAAATAATCCACACTTTCTTCTTGCAAAAATACAAATAATTCTTTTACACTCTTGAGGTTCATTTAAATCTCAAGGTTATCAAGCAAGTAATAGCTGAACAAGAACTTTAAAGAAAATTGAGTAAAGTATACTGCAAACATAATATGACTTGTAATATTCATGTATCGGTGACTTTTTCAAGTTTAATATAAGAAATGCGTATAGGTGAGCTCTACGTTAAAGAGATACATAATGGTGTTCTCCCAGTTTGTAAGACATTTTTAAGAGTAACCCTACGGAGTTTAGCGAGACATTAGTGGTGAAACTACAGTTGCTGGCCAATAATTTTTTTATATTAATATTTTATGACATTTTCCCTAAATAATCATTCCTTACAAATTTTATGTTTTGAAAACCAATCCATCATATCTTCAATGATATTTTTTCTTAAGAACTATAATTTAATATAACAAATACAAGCATCATTTATATATTCATCACCTAAATGATTACATAAATTATTTTACATGTCTCATTGAATAAAAAATCTTTTTATACTCATGGTTGCAATAGATATAACTAATATTAACTTTAATAGATGATAAACCGATTAATATATATTCAAAATGTTTTTTTTTTACAACTGGAGAACTAAATAATAATTGAGTAATAGAAAATGAGAATTGACTAGGGATTTGGGCTTTTAATTTTAGTATTTTACAATCTACACAATTAACACAAAAATATTTATTTTTACTTTTATATAACTTTTTAAATTACCTTTTTAACTTATAAAAAAAGCTTATATAATTTTTATAACCAATTCACAATGGGAAATAATTTTTTTCATAAAACAAAGATGTCACTAGTAAATAAAATTTGTGTCATTTAGAATTTGTGTGTTATATGTTCTTCTTGAAACCAAAAAAAATGAAGAATGGTGTCAGATGTACATCCTTTCTAAAGTAGTTTCGCCTATGTGAAGTGCATGCTGTGTGTGTGGAGTGTATGGTGAAGTAGCTAGTCATTACTGGATTTACTATATATTTTGGTGTTTGTTTGGAGGTATTTTTCTATCCTCGATCCTTTATTTGATTTTCTAATTGTCTTTATTAGTTGTTTATAAAAAAATTGCAATCTTTTAATAAATCAAATATAACCTTCTCATCCTCCCCTCTCAGGTTTTAATGGTTTATATCAAAGCAAGTTGCTTTTATTATTATTTTTATATCAACACTAAAAAATAGTTCATGAGTTTGATCTATAACTCAAATAAATTATGAAGAGGGAGTTATAAATATTTTAACCTTGCATACAATACCCTATTGTCTATTTGATAATTAATCTACATGGCCCATAATAATGCAGCACATAGCAGCAACACGTCAAACAACCATAAACGAACTAAATATTCTTTTTGAGCTCAATCCAACAATGTAATTTACTTTAGACAATAAAACTTAAATTAATAAAAAAGAAATAATATGATTTATGTGCACCCAAACAGCACAACAATTTGTTAACTGGTATAAGAATTAACGAAAAGTAATTCAACATTGACAAGCAGCCCATTTACGAAAAATGTGATAAGAATAATTAAAATATAATAGTGTCACTTTTTTATTATAATAAAAGGAATATAAAAAGCAAAAAAAAATGTCGATAGTATGGAAAAAGAACGGATTCTTGATAAAAAGATAATGGCTAAGTAGTGAAAGTAGCCATTTCGCGTCACAAAGTATCATTTGAAGGAAAGGATCTAACATTGTTCACATTGGCAAAACATATTCATGAAGTTTCTATACTTATTCATCAATTAGATATACCAATTGAGCTACAAAAATAGGAATATTAATAGTTGTTAAATAAAGTAACTACTCGATAAACTTATGTATTAAATGAGTTGAAATTTAATTATCATTCAGCGAGTTATTGTCTTCACGATCACCTCTCATAAATTATTATTGTTTACATTTAAAAAAATCATTATATAGTGATTAAGCACTTCTCATATATCCTTTATTTAGGTCGCTTAATTTTAAAAAGTTTCAATATTTATAAGAAACTATCACAACATTAAAATAATATTAAAACTTGATGACTTTATTTGTTTAAAGAAAACTCGAGTGATTTTGTTGAAACTCGAAAAGAACTTAATTACGTACTATCAGGTGAAATAGTCGCGCACATTTTACCAATACTTATAACACTCGTAAAAAATTTAATTACCCATACATCCTAAATAATTATGTATTTCGACAATACAAGTTACTGATTTAGTTAATAAAAGTCGTATCAATATTCCAAGATGAAATAGTCTGTTTTTCATGTGAAAGCTATCTATTTTAGAGGATCAAATAATATTTCATAATATAAAGTGTAACTTTATCGTGTATTCTTGATTGAGGAATATAATTTGTGTATAAAAAGGAAGCACAAGGCGTGTGTTCTCCACAATTCTAATTGGTGTCGTACCTTCCACACCATAACTTCATATCATCTCCTGTTATCATCACCACTCATCTGATCAATGACAACCACCAACATCACTAAACATAACAACTTAGATGTTGAGAGCCAGCAAGCCCAAGAAGCCACAGAAGTTACATTCGACTATGCTAAGCGCGCTCAATGGCTAAGAGCCGCTCTTTTAGGTGCTAACGATGGGCTCCTTTCCACCGCAAGCATAATGATGGGCGTAGGTGCGGTTAGTGAGGATGTTAAGACCATGATCCTCTCTGGGATCGCTACACTGCTTGGTGGAGCGTGTAGCATGGCCATTGGTGAATTCGTGTCGGTTTACTCCCAATATGACATTGAAATGTCACAAATTAAAAGAGAGATAAAGGGTGGATTGAGTAATTATGGTGAAATAGAGGAAAAGAAAAATGGGTTACCTAGCCCTACAAAAGCCGCCCTCGCATCAGCATGTGCATTCGCATTGGGGGCTGTGGTGCCACTGCTGGCAGCGGCGTTTATAAGAAATTATCATGTGAGATTGGTGGTGGTGGTGGGGGTGGTGAGTCTGACGCTAGTAGGGTTTGGTGGTTTGAGTGCTAGGTTGGGAAGGGCTCCATTGGTGAAGTCGACACTTCGGGTGTTGATCGGAGGGTGGGTCGCCATGGGTGTCACGTTTGGGTCGACCAAAGCCGTAGGTTTTACTGGTTTGATTAATACTTAATTCAATATTAATCATATATATAGTTAGTGATATATATATATATGTGTGTTAGGGTGTTTGTTTGTCTTATTGTTGTTCTTCTTCGGTTAAGGTTGTAACATCATACAAAAATGAAGTTTGTGTAGTGTTTTGGACGTCACTTTTCTTCAAGTCTATAACTTTAATTTATTAAAGATTATATTAATATGAGGTAGAGAGCGGGCCTTGGCGCAGCGGTAAAAGCTGTTCCTAAGGGACCGAAGGTCTCAGGTTCGATCCGTGGAAACGGCCTCCCCACAAAATGTGGGGGAAAGACCGCGTACATCTTCCCTTAAATGGGACGGACCCTCCCTGGACCCTGCGAAAACGCGGAAGCTTCCTATATTAATATGAGGTAGTAAAGTACCAATATGATTCCAAATTAAAGTGAAACAGAATAAAAGGAAGCTATGAAAAGAAATAATTAATAGAACACAGGAAACACCACAAAAGGTCGGTTTATAAGTTAAAACTTTATGGTTTAGTTTCAATATATATATATATATATATATATATATATATATATATATATATATATATATATATATATATATTCAGTACTATATTCGAAATTCTATGTATTATACCGTACGAATAAATCATGTTTTATAAAGATTTGTATTTTGAATGTTATTAATCATAGATGAAATAAGAAATAATAAAATTTAAGAATTATAAACTTTACAAATAATAAATATTTAAGAATTTTAAAATTATATATTAAGATAATATGCAACTTAGTTTTCTTATGATTTAATAAGTTTTAATAAATTAATAGAATAAAAAAAGTTATATTTAAGATAGGGTTGTTAGGATACACCCGACAGTTTATGCGAACACCATTTACAACTCGTATGAGTGAATACAAGTGGTATAGGGTTGGTCAAACAAACAAAAGTTGCGGGTGTTAGAGTCGTCAAATCAGTAGTGTATACGACTAATGTAGAATAATCAAGTGGTATAGCTTTTGCCCATACTACTCGTGTACGTTGATACATGTCACTTATACGACTCGTGTAACCCTACATGAGTTGTATTTTTTTACAAGATTTGAATTGCATTCATGTGAGGTATGATTCCTCGATATACGTTCTAGTAAGTTATTTTACACTTCACAAGTATCCCCGATTTACATATGAATTTACTGATATGATGTAACAAAGATTTTGTTAAAACTTATTATATAAAATCGATATAAGTTTATTCATTTATTCACACATGTGAAGGACATCTTTTGAAACATAAATATTTCATTTCAGCCATTGAACATTTAATTTTGTGGTTCTCATTTGCCTTTTATACACGTATTTCCATGTAATTAACTACACGGGTCATTTTCCCTAACAAGAATAGGTCATCTACAAGCAAGATGTGAACAAAGAATCCATACAAAAGATAGATGATAATACCACCCAAAGTAGTTAGTTTTTGAACTTACAAATGTCAGTAACTAATGTGAGATCTAGTAATATATTTAGTTACAAACGTGATTTATACATAACAAGCTACCTAATCGTGTATTAGTATAACTAGATTAAAACCAGTAATTAATATTACTTATATATAATATATTAAGCTAGATTTTATTTCACAAAGTCCGACTAGACAACTAATAAAACCTGGTTGCACGAAATGTGTTTTAATTGTGGATTTATTTTACCATGAGTATCATACTTAAATATGTATGCGGTCATGTTAAGAGCAACGTACCTCTTGTTTGATTTATTACAATAAATAAAACTAATGCAACTCTTGTAATATGTAATTGTATAAGGCATTAAAATAGTTGAATTAGGCTTTTAAAATGTTGCATTAACCTAAAACATCTTTTTTGCCAAAAGCTGCATCAAGCGAAGTTGTATTAAATATAATATTTTTGGAAGATAACTATTAACTTTTCTGGACTTAAAGATCAAGAACAAATCAACAGCAGTTTCAAACTAAGATCAGATCTCACTGATTGTGAAGAGATCTAACCATACAAGTATGAATCAGAGACAAATACATCAACCAAGAAAACTGTAACACAGGCTACTAAGACAAGCAACGATGAGTTGCTTGTCCTCACTGATATGCAGAAGATCTTGAAGAAGATGACTGGAAAAATGGGTTTCAAAGAATGAGAAAACCCTAGATCTCAAAGCTCTCTTTTCTTTGTGATCATCCGATAGAACCTTCTAGCTTCCTTATATCAACACAGCTGCACATAACACCCCTTGAACAATCATCACGAACAGCTACAGCCCACATCTTTCAAAGAATGACAAAGCAGCCCCTTAACATAAAAACATAAAACAGAAATGAATTGAAATAAAAAAGAATGAATATATTTAACACCCACCCTCAATTCAATTCTGCAAACAAGTCTATAAGACCCAATTTTTTACATAAAACATTATGTTGAACAACTCCAAGACTTTTTGTAAGAATATCAGCAGGTTGTTGTAAAGTATCAATTTTAACAATCTTAAAAATTCCTGCTGATACTTTTTCTCTTAAAAAAAACAAATCAATTTCAAAATGCTTGGTACACTCATGAAAGACAGGATTTGCAGACATAAGTATAGCAGCAGTACTATCGCAAGCTATTTCTATAGGAATCGAGCAACTAACCTTCATATCTTCTAAGATTTTCTTTATCCATAATAATTCACAACCAGTAGAACACATAGCCCTATACTCAGCCTCAGCTGATGACCTAGCAACTGTACTTTGTTTTTTACTTTTCCAAGAAATTAGATTATCTCCTAAATATACACAATAACCAGTAACACATCTTCTTGTTAGCAAACATTTACCCCAATCAGAATCTGAATACCCTTTTAAAACAAACTCAGACTGCCTATTAAACATTAACCCTTGTCCATGATTTAATTTCAAATATCTTAGCAATCTTAAAGCAATTTTAAAATGTGACTGTAGGGGTTTATGCATATATTGACTAAGACAATGAACTGTATATGAAATATCAGGTCTTGTTAAAGTCAAATAAATGAGTTTGCCAACAAGAGACTGATACACAGTTATGTTTTCTAATACAGAATCATTTGATTCCATATTAGAAGCATCATGAACAACAGCATTCTGCTCCATAGGAATAGAAACAGGTTTACACCCAAGCATTCCAAACTCATTTAATAATTCTAAACGGTATTTCCTTTGATTTAAACAAATACCAGAAGAATTTTCAAGAACTTCAATACCTAGAAAATATTTTAACTTTCCCAAATCTTTAATCAAAAAACTTTTATTTAACATAAGTTTCACATTATTAATTTCATCCTTACTGTTACCTGTGATGACAATATCATCTACATAAACAAGTAGAACAACAATTTTAGAACTAACAGACTTAACAAATAAAGAAGTATCATTTTTACTTTGCTCAAAACCAATAGATATCAAGGTAGTAGTTAGTTTTTCATTCCACTGTCTAGGAGCTTGTTTAAGCCCATACAGGGATTTAACTAACTTGCATACCTTTCCATCATCTTTAGCAGAGCCAAAGCCCTCTGGAATGGACATATATACATCTTCATGTAAATCACCATATAAAAATACATTATTAACATCTAGTTGAAATAACTCCCATCCAAACTGAACAGCAACACAGATAAGAGTTCTAACAGTAGACATTTTAAAAACAGGAGCAAATGTCTCCTCAAAATCAATTCCTTCACATTGACTATATCCTTTAGCCACAAGTCTAGCTTTATATCTTTCTATTTCCCCATTTGACTTATACTTAATCTTATATAACCACTTACTACCTATGGGTTTTCTATCCTTAGGTAAATCAGTAATAATCCATGTATTATTCCTATTTAAAGCCTCTATTTCCTTATTCATAGCATCAACCCAATTATTATCTTTACAAGCTTCTTTATAAGATCGAGGTTCAGAACTTTTATCAAGTAAAGTCAGGAAACACAAATTATCACTAGACAAATTTGACACATTAGCAAAATTAACATATTTATCAACACCATATTTAACTTTGCCTTCAACAATAAAATCACTGAATTTATTAGGAAACACTCCCACCCTTCCTGACTTACGAAAAACACCCCTATTTTCAGAACCACTGCCCTCAGGGATATCAGATATATCTGAATTATCCAGATCTGCATTTGGCACACCAGTGGTTAGATTATCATGATCTACCATCAACTTTCCTTTACCACCAGACTGAATATCAACAGATTGAGACCCACTGTCAACAGGAACAGGATGAACAGTAGTATCTGTTTGACTGTTACTATGATCAGTATCACCTGACTGTTGACGTGAACCATTCTGAGAATTCAAGTCTGCTGATTTAGACCCAGAATGGGAAGGATCATTGGGCAAATCACTTAACCCATCCGGACTGATATGACCATTAGAATCCTCCCTTTCATCATCGGGCATAAGGTGTTTTCCTTAGAGTCATGGTAATCAAAAAAATTTATATGATTTAAAGAATCAGAAAGGTTTTCTTTATAAGGAAAACATTGTTCAAAGAATCTAACATCTCTAGAATAAAAGATCACATTATTTTCCAAAGACAACAATTTATATCCCTTTTTATCAAAAGCATAACCAATAAAAACACATTTTATAGATCTACTATCAAATTTATTAGTAGGATTCAAATTAGCAGCAAAGGACAAACACCCAAACGATTTAAGATGACTTAGGGAGGGTTTTTTCTTTAACAACAACTCATAAGGATATTTACCACTTAACACAAAAGATGGAGTCCTGTTAATCAAATAAGTAGCAGTCAATACACACTCAGTCCACAATCTAAGAGGTAAACCACTTTGAAACAGTAATGCCCTGGCAACATTCAATAAATATCTATGTTTACGTTCAACAATACCATTTTGTTGAGGTGTGTAAGCACATGAGGTTTGATGTAGAATTCCATTAATCTTTAGAAAACTATCAAACTGATTGTTTACAAACTCAGTCCCATTATCTGTTCTAAAACATTTAATAGATGCCCCAAACTGATTTGAGATTAATTTGACAAAACACTGAATATTATAAAACACCTCATCTTTGGATTTTAAAAGATATACCCAAACAGCTCTAGAATAATCATCCACAATAGTTAAAAAATACTTAAACCCTTCTCTACTAGTGACCTTAAATGGACCCCATAGATCTAGATGAATTAATTCACCCAAACTTATGGATTTATGATCACTAGAAGGAAAAGAAAGCCTAGACTGTTTGGCTCTTTGACACACTTCACAAGGTAGATTAGAATTAGGAACTTTAAGTTTAAGATCTTGATTTAAGATTTGTAAAACTTGAAAAGAAGGATGTCCCATTCTAGAATGCCACAATTTTAACTCTGTTAACTCAAGACCATTACTGTTTCTACACAAAATTTCATCAAAATTAGGGTGACCAAAGTAATACAGGCCATTCACCTGTTTACCAGTCAGAAGAGTCTTTGATCGGGACAAGTCCTGAATCAAACAACTAAATTCATCAAACCAACACCCAAGTTTATTATCACTAGCAAGTTTATAAACAGATAACAGGTTGACTGAATATTCAGGAACAACCAACACATCAATTAAAACAACATCTTTTGATAGTTTAAGTTTTCCAATAGATTTTATAGCAGCTTTGGTTCCATTAGGATGACTAACAGTCATAGGACAGTTTGAAACATCAACCAAATCATACAAACACTCATCAGATAAAACCATGTGTTGATTAGCCCCAGAATCTATCACCCATCCCCTACTATCCTTAGAATCAGTCAAGGAAACACCACAAACAATAGAAGAACAGACATTACTTTCCCTAATACCTGCCATATTCGAGGTTCCTTGATCAACATTCACAGGATCACTTAACATGTTAATGAGTTTTGCATACTGATCAGGAGTCAATTGATAATTTCCACCTATATTCACAGAAGTATCAGTAGTAACACCATTGGATTTAGACCTGTTCCCATTTATCTTCCCCTTGTAGTTAGCAGGATACCCAATGATTTCAAAACACTTTTCTATGGTATGACCATTTTTATTACAATTAGTACATTTTAGAGAGGTACCTTTATTATTAGGGTTCTTTTTTACCATAGTAGTTTTAGTAACAAAAGCAGTAGGTTGTGACATATGAGCTGAAGTTATTTCCCTTTGAGATTCCTCACCTGATATTAAGGAAAACGCAGCCTTAACAGAAGGCAAAGGTTCTTTTGAAAGAATGGTGGATCTCAAAGGTAAATACTTATCATCAAGACCCATTAGGAATTGCATCAACCGTAAGTTTTGATTATATTTTGATACCTTATCAGAGGCATCACAAGTACAGATAGGTAAGTCATTTAGCACATCTAACTGTCTCCACATAGAGGACAATTTATGATAGTATTCTGAAAGAGAATTACCATTTTGTTTCAGGTTATTAATTTGTTGATGCAATTTGAAGATCACAGAACCATCAACTTTTGAATAGGTTTCTTTTAACTCAGTCCATACTTTAGAAGCAAGTTTTGAAAAAATTTGACCCACAAATAGTTCCTTAGAAAATGAATTGAGTATCCATGACAACACTACAGAGTTACACCTATCCCATTGCCTACCCAGGACCTCATCAGTAGTAGACTTAACACATGTACCATCAACAAATCCAAATTTGTTCTTAACATGAAGAGCAAGTTCCATAGCATTAGCCCACACATTATAGTTTTCAGTACCTTTTAGTTTAACCGACACTAGAGTAAGAGATCCTGTATCACTGGGGTGAAGATATAAAGGGTCACCAAAGTCCAAACTACTAATCAAGGTAGGAGATGTATCAACCAATGCCATACTAACACAGTTTAGTACAACTAATAAAAACAAACAAAGTCACAACAATTAATCAGCACAGAAGTGAGACTCTGCGAAACTCCTTCAGGGACCAGATACCCGGTCAATAAGATGACTGGCCAGGTGTTAAAGGAGGAGCAGAGACTCAAGAAAAAATGTAAAATATGGTATGCACAAGTCAGACAGATAATCAACACTGGTCCATCTAGCCCAGTCCAAGAATGCCTAAAATGCAATGAAACAAAAGAAATCAAATCAAGATTAAGGAAGAAATACACCTTACAGAGAGGTGCCCTAGAAAGGGACTTTTGAAGCCACAACAAGAAAATACCAGATAATTGACCTCTTTCGAGTTATCGCAGCGGAATTTTTCAGCAATATCTACACAACCTTCACTTAGGGTTGTGTAGTCTTTACTCCTAGCTAGAAGACAATATTCAGACTGATCTGAATCTGCAGTGCCCAATACAGAATGAAGGTAAATGACCTTCGTTATCCCGACAACCTCGCGAGAATCATGCAAAATCAACCACTCGTGCTCGATGTAGCCACGGTGAGATGTTTCGCACAACCAACAAAATCGTGATCGATGAACACAGGGAGAAACCCCCAAAAACCACGGGTCAATGAATAAACCCAAAGAAACCGAACCGATATCGATGAACTCAGGGAGAAACCCTAAAAATCAAGGGTTAGCGACGAATCCAGAAAAGACCTCAGCGATCAAGAGCACATGGCTCTGATACCATATTAACTTTTCTGGACTTAAAGATCAAGAACAAATCAACAGCAGTTTCAAACTAAGATCAGATCTCACTGATTGTGAAGAGATCTAACCATACAAGTATGAATCAGAGACAAATACATCAACCAAGAAAACTGTAACACAGACTACTAAGACAGCAACGATGAGTTGCTTGTCCTCACTGATATGCAGAAGATCTTGAAGAAGATGACTGGAAAAATGGGTTTCAAAGAATGAGAAAACCCTAGATCTCAAAGCTCTCTTTTCTTTGTGATCATCCGATAGAACCTTCTAGCTTCCTTATGTCAACACAGCTGCACATAACACCCCTTGAACAATCATCACGAACAGCTACAGCCCACATCTTTCAAAGAATGACAAAGCAGCCCCTTAACATAAAAACATAAAACAGAAATGAATTGAAATAAAAAAGAATGAATATATTTAACAATAACGAAACTTTTTTATTAGCAAATGTAATTTTTTTTAATCTGCAAATGTAATCTTTTTTTTAAACTATTTTTAAAAGTTACGTAACATCATTTTTCTAGTAGTTAATATTGGCTATAACCATCTACTTAATCCAACATTCTATGTGCTTTTTTTTTCTTTCAGTGGCATCTCTAATAAATAATTACTTGTTCATATTCAACTTCAATTATATTTATAAATAATTCAAATCTATTCAACTTATACTCCGATTGGTTAATTAATAGCGGAGGGACAATTCCTATTGTACACATCTATTCTTTGTTTGTGTCCATAAATATAGCCACTGCATTTTTACTACATGACCAGAATCTCTTTTAATTGTGTGAACAATTATTTGAGAATAACTCGTGGATTAAATATTTTAGCTCTAATTTATGGCATCAAGTTTTTGGTTTGTCATCAGGAAATGATAGATTTATCTATATTATTATAAAAAGCATAACTTTAGGACATAAATATTAGTTTATAAAAAAATTAAGACATCTAATATTACCGCTTAAGCATTAGCTACAAATGTTTCATGTAATCATTCATATTTTACTGTTAATTAATAAACTTCTTGTAATTAATACATTAATTAATGCATATTATTAATACATTATTTAATAATATGTGATTATTTAATTCAATACATTTAATATTATTTCATTGTGATTATTCAATTCAATACATTTAATATTATTTCATTTACAATATTATAAATTAACATTTAAATTTATAAATAAGTATTATCTAATTTTGAATAGTTAACTAAATATTTTTGTAATAATAATAATAATATTTCAATTTATAATAACTATTATCTTTTTAGAATACTTAACTATATAATTACTAAATACTTTTATAATAATGATGATAATAATAATTTATTTCTATATATCTATTAATTATTACTATCTGTAAACATCCCTTAAAGATAATATTGTAATTTTATAATAAATTAAAAATGGCATATAAAATATTGTAAGCTTTAATTTATTATATCAAAAGAAATCTTTTTATTATTCTCCTATTTTGGTTCAAAGAGTTGTATCTTATGTTTTTTTATTAATATATCTGTATTTAATATCTAATGTCATAACAAATCTTTTCATTTGAGTATCAAAACAATTCAACATATACTATGTTAAATATGAATTTTCTTAAAAATACTCGTTAAACATTAAACATGTTTAACCATTTTGTTTACTTAAGAGTTGCATCATTCAACCATTCTAGTTAATGCTAATTAGTTTTGAAGCAACATGTTAGCTCTATATTATGATAAGAATGATAAATCGTATAATAGATTTAAACCAAAAAACAAAACAATTGATAAAGTAACTGAAAGATAACAACTACAGACTTGTAAATTGTTTACTCTGTCGCAACATGCAAGTTACCCACGAGTATAATTATATCAAACTATTAGAAAATTGAATCCACCGACAAAAAAATCATTGACCATTAGGTTAAATTGCAAAGAAAATTTAAAAAAAAAATATTTTTTTAGTTCATCCTTAATTCATCGTTCATTGCCAACGAATTTCTGATGAATGCTTCAAATTAATACATAAAAAACTAAAAACAAATCCGAGTTCATAGTGTCCAACGCTAAACTTGATGTTGACCAAAAGGAGTAATTGTCGCCTTTTTGGCTTTGTGACGCTAGCTAGAGCTTGAGTTGAGAAAACTGCTTCAAAAGGAGCTTCAAACTTGAATTATGAAAGGTCGGTTGAATGACAGTTACACAGGATTTTATCACTGGACGACACCACGAAACTCTCCCTGCCTCTACCTAGTTGGATTGTTTACATATTGTATTAAGAAAAATGGAAATATTGATGTTTGCTATTTTTTGATAGCAGGGTTAGAGTTAAAAAAAAGGTTTTAATTTAAAAAGTCTAAAAAGTGTTGTGTATGTTTGTGTCATTCTACTATTTTAAAAGTAATAATATTTTGGTTATTATATCAAATAATAGTTTAATATGTCATATATCAGATCATTGTGTCATATAATTTTTTATCATTTGTTATATATATTTATCATTATGTTTACGTTTTAAATCATTTTATGTTATTTTTGTAATGTTTTTTATATATTATGACCTTGTTGTCTATTATTCTAATTTATAATAAAAACTACACAATAACAATATTTCACCAATATATTTTTCAAAACTTATTAGTGCTTAAGATAACATAATGTATTATTTATTTGTGGTAACTTTGTAAATAGTAATCAAGTTTAAAAGTGTTTTAATTAAATAACTCAAGTTTAAAAAATATCTCAATTAAGTCACTCAGCTTTTATGTTTTATTTATATTATAAGTTTTAACATGTTTTTTAGCATGATTTTTTTTCTTTAATATCTTTTCTTTTTTTTAATATTGATGTGGAACGGTGGTGTAAATTATAGGTATTTTTTATTTTTCAATTTAATTAACATGTTTTGTATATTTTTAATATAATATCATATGTTAAAAATTCTGACCCTTATGTCTTCTCCTTCATTACTTTCTTGATATAAAAAAATTCAGTTATAACTGCATGAATGATCAAATTAAAATACTTTTAAAATTTGATTACTATTTAGTGATACGTTTCCTATTTATTATTGTTTTTTATAGATTATATAAACTTGATCTTATCTATCATTGTGTTTAACAAAACGTACATAATAATGTTATTTTACTAATGTGTTTTTTAAAACTCATAAGGTTTAAGATAACACAAATGATGATCACAAAACAAAGTGAGACATTTTATCATTATATTTTATGAGCTTATATCATGTTGTGTTATTTTATTACTGTTTTTAATATATTAGATTGATTATTTGTTAATTAAACATTGTGTTTTATGTACTAAAAATTCACCATAATATTATTTCACCTTTATATTTTTTTAGAATTCACTAGGCTAGAAATCAGTGAATTACATAATTAAATAAAAAACATTTCAATAATTTAAGTATAGGTAAATAGTTTAAGTAATAAAATAATAGTTTTTTTAACTTTTGTATCTAAAAAATCATTTTTAAATACTCACTTAAAATTTGTTATTAAAAAATTAAATTTTTATAAAAGTTTTATAAAAGCCACCAGGTTTAATTATTTTCATTGTTTAAAAATTTGTTTATAGAATTTTGTTTGTTATAATTTTCATTAAATAGACTTTTTAAAAGCTTTCACTTCAAAAGTTTAATAATTTAGAAAATTTCTTTTTCGTCAAAAAATCTTTTTTAATTATTTTCATTTTTTTAAAAAGATGTGTTTAATTTTTTTTAAAATAATCTATTTACGTAATACTCTTAATTATAAAAATTTTAGATGTGAGAGAAAGTGAGACATGTATAGAAAGAATGATACATTAAATAAGGGCCAAGCTAATTACACGCCCTGTCAGGTGATTACCGGACGCCCTTTGACTTTTCTCACGGCCCGTGAAGGGCCTTACGGGCCGTGAGGCGTTTGAAATTTAATTTTCACAACTACATTTACTCACGGCCCGTGTAGGAACAAACGGCTCGTAAATGTCCACACCCACGGCCCGTTAACAAAATCCATAACGGCCCGTGAGGCCCGTCACGGGCCGTAGTTGTCCTTCTGAGAATTTACTTTCCTCGATTTGCGTGCACTTTTAAATTTTATAATTATGTGACGCGACGTATTATTCCTTGATTCGATTTAAGATTCTATATAAACCGTTATATATATGACTTGTTATATACGGTTAGTGAGAAACGAAACAGTTAAAATGTCTTCTCGTGGAGGTAGTAGAAGACGTCAAAATGAGTTCTCTTCAAACTCACGAGATATTGTGGAAAGTATTCCTGATCCAATAGATAACCATAATTGGCAGAACGGGAGGAACTGGTCTCAGAATATTATTCACTTTATACGTAACGGTGATTCCCAAACATGTAGAGTGTATTACATGGGTCATTCCGATATTCCGTTACAATTTTGGCGTGAATTACTTGGAAACGTGTCTTTAGGTACAGAGATATGATTTAAAGTTTTTTTTGCATATTTTATTTTATTTTAAAATTCTAACAATTAAAAAAACTGTTATTTTATAGCATGTTCGGGCGTGGACAAATAGACTCACAATATGGAGATACGAAGAAATACGTAGAACCGAAGAGTTGCCGGGTAGTGATCGTTGGACGATTCTCCCATTTGAGTGGTTTAACTTAATATACTCGGGGTCCGTTAACGGTAACGAATATGGAGACGGGAGTGACTGTCTATATCCCGCGTTATGGGAAGTTGATACGGTAATACTGTTTTCATGTTTTACAATAAAAATCATGAATTTATAACCGTGAATTAAATTGTTTTGTAGGTTTACGTACCAATGACTGATGACGAAGAAAATTGGTATCTTTTTAAGATTTCTATGGACTCACTACAAGTTCGTATATATTCTCCATACGAATGCCGACCAAATACGTGTGATGATTCATGGTGCATTCATCGTAATGCCCGAACGATTTTCGTACAATTCGAATCGTACTTTTTACATTTTCTGTCACGTATACAATATTGGCAGCACTCCGGACAAGAACAAATCGAAGAACTGGTGGTATCGGGTGAAACCGTTTGGCCTCCTAACGCCGGTCATATTGGTCGAGATTCGGGAGTTGTAATTTGTATGTTATTGCGTAGGTTGGTTCAAAATAGATCTTTAGAGTGGCAAGAGGTTAGCTTACAGGATGCTTGCTTTAGATTCCGAAGATTTATGGTAGACGAACTGTATGGTAGACGTGTAATGTAGAACAGTAATGAAATATTTTATTAAAACATAAACGTTTATTAATACACTTTATTAAAAACGACAAACCGTTATTATCACACAATAATAAAACACACAATTTTAATCTTCTTGATCTTTATAAAAGATCCAAGCCGTAAAATGGTTAAAAGAAATTCCAAAATTCTCCCGATATCTTTCTTGAGTTCTTGTCATAATATCCGTATCATTCCATAACGTATTTCGATTTTGTAAACGTCTTTGTAGAGCTGGTGAAATGTCGTGACCTTCCTTCTCAAGTCAGACCACTTGTTGCTAAGTTCACGAGTGGTGCGATATTCTTCACGTTCGAGAATTTGATGAAAACGAGTTGAAACACGGTTTCAAAATATTGAATTTGGAGGGATAGTCCCTGAATTTTCGATACAAGATCTTACTAAAGTGACCTCCTCTTCATCCGTCCACGGATTTTGATCACTTGTAGCACTCATCGTTTGGGTATTGAGTAAATTTGTGTGAATTGATTGTGGAAAGTGGTTGAATTTATAGACATAAAAAATTAGTATACGGCCCGTGAGGCCCTTCACGGGCCGTTTCATCTCCACATTACGGGCCGTGTATTGTCAACGGGTGATTTTTAAAATTTACAAAGTCTCACGGGCCGTGAGGTATGTTACGGGCCGTGAGGAAAATATGTAACTGGTCGTGAGGGCCGTCACGACCGTGAGGCGGGATAATATATAGGACCTCACGGCCCATTTGTTCATTTACGCCCCCCTAAACACACATACGATTTACTCTGTCACGACCTCCGTTTTTTCATCATTTTCATACCGTCGACTCATTACTACGGTACGTATGCAAATTCGTAATTTATTTTTGTGTATTTATCGTTTAAATATATTAAAATTTTATTTAAAAATTCTGAAAAACTGGGGGATACGGGCCGTAAATAGGCGTCACGGGCCGTAACCGTTTGAATTCTAATGAAATGCCAATATTTGCTCGGAACAAGCATTGGATAGTCACCCACTAATCGAATTCTAATGAAATGGCAATCTTGAACATAAGCAATTGAAATTATATGATGTTCACTGATATCACGAGGAGATAACCAGAACGGGAAAAAAGTAGCGGAGTTGCCGATCGATATAAAAATTATAACCACTCGAAACCTGTTAGCAATAAGGATTGTAGCAGGTGGCACTGTCATCCAATTTTTGTGTGGAGCCGCACTTAACCCGTTCCAGTTTAATGATTCCCTTATTTCGTTTATATCAGGAAACATCGCAGCGTACCTATGTCTGTTTTCATCCAACTCAGATATAAGTTCCGTACGTATAAAATGCCAGTGATTTTCACCATATCCCAATGCGAGTGCTATAGCACGAAAACCACAATTGCCGTCCGCTAAAACATCATTCGCACCTGAAATATACGGGAAAAAGAATGATGGAATCCAGCGGTTAAACCGGAAAAAATTGTTTTTATCTTCGTCGCCCGGGATATATGAAAACTTGAAACTCTGTTGAGATAATCCATCTTTGGCTCTTGATTTTGAAGACATGGATTGACTGCGCTGCAAAGGCCCTTGTTTTGACTTCACCACCGAACTTAAATATGTTGGCGGACCTTCAAAATTTTCTCTCGGTTGAACATATGAACTATGTCTGGGGGCGTCTAATATTGTTTCTTTTTGCTTATCTTTTTTTGGACGACCCCGTGTATGTGTTTGGACTTTAGGAGGTTTTTATCCGTTTTTGAAGGATTAATGAAAGATTTGAAAATATTAATCAAAGATCTTTTCACATTTTCGGGTTGGACAAGTAAATGTTTTGTCACCATCTCCATCTCTTTATGTACATCTACTTGAACCTCCCGTACAATATACGCGGGTGAAAAATCTAGCTTCCTCCAAAAAACATTAATGGCATCGAGCGGGATACATTGACCTATAAAATAATATATTAAATAAAATATAATAAAAGTTTTCATGAAAAAATAAAAAACGTAAAAGAACATTCACCTGTTTGAAAGTAATTGTTTAATTTACAAGCACACGGAAGACCAAAGCTGGTAAAAAGATGGCAGCCACATGATTCTTTGGATATAATTAGATGATTTATCCTATTAATCTCACCGACTAACATATCCAAAGCCGCAATAGAAACGTTACCTCGCAGCAATTTAAGCACTTCATGATTATGCTGCACCATAAGCATGATTTTGCTTTTGGTAAAACTTTCTTTTATAGCAATTTCCTGGGTAGCTAAGATATTATTAATGAAAGGAATAAATCTATCCAGGGTGCTATTGGTTGCTTTCAGGTAACTTTTCAACAACGAATGTTGGCTCTCAACTCGGTTCGTTGTGTGCTGACCGAAGTTATAACTTCTATTTATCCACGCCGACACAAATCTCTCTTTGTAGGGGTCCAACCAGTTATTTTTGAGGTACATCAGCACTCCTATTAAAAAATATACTTATTTTTATGTAAATATACATATATTTTTAAGAATAACACTAGAAAACTTACTTGAATGGTTGGACACCAATCTGCGATAAAGCCGGTCGTAATTATAAGCGTATATGTCCTCCGTTTCAGAGTTAATAAGTACCGACCACACATGCTGAAAAGCACCACACTCTTCATTTGAAAAACTCGTCTTACAATGTTTAGCAATATTTTCCGAAATATGCCATCTGCAAAGTAATCGAACAGCACTCGGAAAAACTTCTTCTGACGCATTCATCAGAGCGAGGTCTCGGTCGGTTAGTATAACACGGGGCTCCATACACTTATCTTCCAGCGTTGCTTTTAGTTGCTCTAACACCCATCTGAAGTTGGCTTCACGCTCATAATCAATGAATGCGTGAGCAACAGAAAAAGATTTCAGGGTGGATGTCACACCAACCATTTGAACAAAAGGCATTTTATACAAGTTAGTTTTGTATGTTGGGTCAATCATCAGCACGTGTGGGTACGCACGCCATAATGTGTGAGATGTGGGATGTATAAAAAAAACCCCGTCGACGGTATTTGTCGGTTCCTCAATGTGAGGGGTGTAAATATATTGATGTTATTGTAGTATAGAAAAAAAACCTGCATTGGGGTTTCACCAATTCTGGTGGACTTTTTTATTTTTGCTCGAGCGTTGTATATGGTTCGTAACACAGACACGTTATTGGGATTTTGTTCCCTCAACGTGCCTAGAATGTTTCGAGGGTCAATATTTTGCTCGGTCAGATTCTTTACAGTAGAAAGCTCATTTTCGATGAGCCTCATTGCGTATGCATGTCCTTCCAGGTGTTCAGCAGGTTCATGGTTATGAGTATCATTCACAACAACTATAATCCACCCATCTCTCTGCATCTGGTACTTACCCTGCAATTCAAATTGACAGTTTGTTTTTTTCGTGCCACTTTTTCTTAGAGTGGATGCTCCCTTATATACACTACCCCGATCGCATTTCAACCAAATTTTAACCACCAAACCATTCGAATTTCTTTTTGAACGTTTGGTGACAATAACGAACCCATTTTCTCGCCCCACGTTAGTTGCCCAATCAACTAATTCTTCACGAGATGAGAAAACCTAATCAATTTAATATTTTTAGTTAGTTATTACTAAATGATAGTAAAATGAAAGTAAAATTAAATATGATATATCTTATAACCTGATTCGTGTCGTATAAACCCTTTTTACCGGAACCAGAACCGTCATTATCCCCGCTGCTATTGCCACCGTTATCACCCCCGTCATCGCCGCCGTCATTCCCGCCGTAATTGGACGCGAACTGTCCTAGATAGTTTGAAGCAGCCTCATCGTAATAACCGTAACCCTCCTGAGGGTAACCGTAACCCTCCTGAGGGTAATAGTTAGATTCCGAACCGAATAAATAGTTGCTATCCCAGAAAGATATCGTAACGTTAAATATTAACGTTAATATAGCACTTGAAATGGAATATTGCGTTTATGTAGTAGTTGAAATGAAATGAATTTATATCGTAGAAATTTGAATTATGAAATAAATTTATAAACTAACGTTTATATAGTAGTTGAAATGGAATATTGCATCTCGTCACATAATTAACACGAATATCGAGGAATATTACGTCATATCAAATAATGTTATAAATACAAAATTACACGACTATCGAGGAATATTACGTCATATCAAATAACGTAATAAATACAAAATTACACGAAAAACGAGGAATAATATATCTCGTCAAATTATTAAAGGTGATACTAGGACCCGTAAAGACGTTCACGGCCCGTATTTGGAATGACACACGGGCCGTGACTGGCTTCACGGGATATGGATTAATACGACCGTGATCATATTCACGGGCCGTTACTTTCTTGAATTACGTTTTTGAATGACTGATTTGACCCATACGGCCCGTGAAGGCCTTACGGCCCGTAAGGAGGGCGTCCATTTATCCCACAGGGCGTCTCTTTAGTAGGAAAATAAAAGTGATGATGCATGGAAAAGTGATCCGTGGCATCATAATTTATTCTTTTATTATATAGTTTAGATTTAGATTTTTTTAAATATACAATAGTATATAGGAAAACATAATAAATAACCAAAAAAAATGAAATAAAGACATAATGATGACGAGCTTTTTAAAAACGCAAAAAATTTATTATATTTTTATATAACGATATTGACTCGTTTTAAATGGTGCAATTTTTATAAAAAACAATGTCGTGTAAAAATTATACACGTTTTTAAAAAATTAAAAAAAAAATTTAAAAAATCAACAAAATTGTTTATACCCAAAATATTTATTTAACAAACTTAACGCACATCCTTCCCATTGTTAAAATCATTGCAATCTTTCGGAGAAAATTAAGTATCCATCGGTGAAGTGACCATTGCTAATCCGATAATGGTATTTCCATGATCCGGTGATATTTTATGTTAGTGACCCGTTGACGAAAGATGTTGGTGAGCATTCTGTTTTAAATTTGTATTCTTTGTATTATTAAGATGTAATTTATTGGTTTCCCTTTGTACTTATACTATGTTAGGCCTAAATTTTGTACAGATATAGTGATAGAGTTTGTATTTTTAATGTACACATATAAATAATTAATCATGGGTCGTTGAGCTTAAGCATTTTCACCAAGTCACCTTGGGTAGTTGAACAAAGTACAAACTTACTTACTTAGTGAGATTTCACCATTCGCAAAAGATGAGCATATGTTTATTAGTTTAGGAAATTTCATTACGTCAACTGGTAAGTTTTAATAGATCAACTTATGGGTTAATGAGTGTAGACAACTTCCAAAGTTGAGCTTATAAATTTACCTTCTAAGATGACAATCTAAAGCCAGTAGCACTTCAATCAAGTTAAGGAGAATATTGAAACAAAGAGTATGAACAGTGAAGTGGGTTAGTTGCTAGACTACCATTAGTATACTGAACGATTAGCGTCTTGAAAAGTTATAAAACGTTTCACCAACACTAAAAGATTTGAAACAAGAAGTGATTTTGATTTGAATAGAAGATCTTGAAGAGTGTTGATTAATCAATGGCACATGCAATCCTATAAGTCACTCTAGGTCTCAAATCAAGATTCGTCGGTGTTAGCACTCCATAAAATCGAGTTATGTTGATGTTTCAGAAGATGAGTTAGGCATTTGATACGATGATACCATGTTTAATAACAAGTGGTGCAGTGTTTGCGTCACACAAAAGTGGTGTAGATTCAAATCATTCTAAGTCAATATTAGATGTAATCAAGTGTTGAAAAATTTACTATTAGAAAATCTCTATCCTCCATTATTGTGTTCAATCATATTCAAAGATTGGACAAACAAATAGCATCATCAGAGTTTTATGACGTTACTTACAGATTAAATTCTTGCACATCATTCGATTTCATATTATAATTTTCACATGGTACCGTAAGTGAAACTTCACATCTTTATCGCACATATCTCTCTGAACAAGAAGATAACCCTAAACCCTAAGTTGTCAAATACAATGATAGACTTAGGAGGAGCTTATGATATTCATCGTGAAACTAACAAATGATTGATATAGAGGATGATAAGAGAATAAAGCATCTAGCACCAAAGCTAATTGAACATCAAGAATATTCTAAAGACGTTTCTCTACATCAATGTATATATCTTTCTTTTCTATTTATTCCTTCAACTTTCTTTGATATGATAAAAATGCTATTTTTTAGATACATTGTAATGCATTGTCCATAACTTTTTTCTTAGATCTGTGATGTATAATGCGTAAAGATTTATCTTTTCGCATTAAGCATTGTTAATTAGTTATAAGCAATGTTAAATAGTCACAATAGATTTAATGATGAATGTATTTATACATGTTAGATTCTTAGAATAAATAAGATTGTGTATGGACTTGTATTCTATAACATGTATAAAAGATATAGATAATTTGTTATCATCATATTCTCTTTAGTAAGTGTTAACTATCATTAACTTGATGAAAGATTTATGCTTCTTTTTACTATGGACAAATATGGAGTGGTAATTGATGTGTAAATTCTTTATTTACACAAATTGACACTTAAAGCTAAAAATGTTTATATCTAGAAGATTGTTACTTTGAAGATGTTATGTTCAAGTTGGAGATGAAAGAGTACGTGGAATTTGAAAGAAATGAAGATGCAATGGTGTAAAATAGCACTTTGCGTATTTTACAGCCTCCATTGCGCAATATGGTGTATTTTACCCCGCAAACAATAGCGAGGCAATATTTTGGGTCGTAAATTAGGGCGTATTTTATTATCCACGACGTATTTTACGGCTCTTGGGTGGTTTCAGACTGCTTTTGTTGGTTTTTGGCCGAATCAAGTGTTCTTTTTCGCGGTTTCGTGAATAATTCACCATTAGAGGCTGAGAGACATCAAGAGACGAAGAAAACTCATTGACAAGGAGTTTCATCATCAAGATTTCTCTGATCTCTACCAAAATCACAACACTTCATCATCAAACATGATCGTGTGTGGTTAAAACTTTCGTGACCACAACCAATGGTTAGGGTTTGTATGCCATTTAGTTCAATTTGAGTTGTTTATCTATGTTGGTCATGAATATATAGTTTTTGTAAGAAATTTGTGACAATTACTAGGTTTTCATGTGTTATTTCATATATTGGTTGTTTTTAGACATAGTTTGCTAAATCTTTTCATGTACTTTAAATTAATCGGTGTTTAATCGTTGAATGACAAGATATATGAATTATGGTTGTGTTAACACGTGTGTATCTAATGGTGATCATCTTGTGATGTCTAATTACTACAATGTTTGATCTTTGTAAGCTTAGGTACGCAATTATAGGTCTTTTAATATGCAACTGACATATGATTCACTATGTCTGTCTTTTAAACATGGATATTAAACTCAAATTACTAATTGTGCTAACAAATCTACTGCTTGGTTGCGTTTATGTTTAACTAGTTTAGAGCTCATGTATTACATGGGTGGAATAAATAAAACATATCAAATCATTAGTTTTATGAATATTTTATTTTTTAGATGTTATTATCAATTGGTGGAATAAAATATAATGAATATTTTAAAAGTTATAACACATAATGAATTAGAAATTATTTCTCTATATTTAAAGGAAATATTTTTGATATCATAAAATTTCATATGTATTAATATATTTTAAAATTAGTACATTTATATTTTAGATGTTTAATAGTTTAGTTTACTTATTTACAATAATTATCATTTAATATGAAAGGGACAAGAACATAAATATAGACATATTTGTTTTAACATATTTTAGTTAAAAAGGAAAGTCAAATTAATTTGTATTTATTATGAGAGAGAGGCGGGAAATAATTTTTTTGATATGCTAAAATAATGACACGTGTCATTTGATGTGCTAAAATGATGACACGTGTCTAAAGAAACCTTCTTTTATTAATGTTATAGATTTATTGAATTTACAAGTTTGTTTAAATTTAAATTCTCAACCTAAATTACAAATCCAATTTTAAGTCTATCAAGTTGTTTTGCAATCAAATAAAGTCTTACGCCAACAACTAGCTTCTCGTGATTCGACACCATATTTACCACTACTGATCTAGGGTATTTAGGATTAAAATTTTTTTATTTTTGAACAATACTTGAACGTAATCAATAACAAATCATATCTCCAGCTATTAAAGTCTTTGAAAAGTTGTTTATTACTAATTGTGAGCTCGTCACATCTAATATTCAACGTAATGCCCCCTTGACGGATATCTAACAAATCATGTAGAGGTATTGAAAAACTAGCAGCCCAGTCAAGATGAGCACTAAGCTTTCATCTTCCTCGACATCCATTACAACAAAATCAAACAAAAACATAATTTCACAATCATGTCCAGCATCTCTCTTAGATAGTTGACGTAAGAGTTAGCATCCCTCTCAGATGGTTGACATAAGAATTAGCATGTTGTGCAGGTAATGATGTTGGGGCAAGCTCTTCAGCTAAGATTGATAATTTCCATCATAACACAAAAACATACAATTTTATTAAGCTTATCATATCTAGATTGTTTAATAAACGAGTCAAGCTCAGTTGACCTAATAACTCGTTTAAACTGTTTATTACAACCCACCAACTGACAGGCCCGACTTGCATATTAACAACCAGATTACAACTCATCAACCGTTTGCACCATTTAGATAAATATTTAAACACATGGCGCTCATGCTACACGAAGGGAAGTGCTCATGTCAAGCTTGATGACTTTCATATGAACAAAATATGTATGGTATAGTATTCAGGTTTCACACCCCTGCTTTCAACCCTAATTGAAGATGTAAGAAAAATAGCATCAATATCTGCCATAGAACTTTGCAACTCGAGATCACCCACAACACATGCAAATACGTTCAAATTACTAATGTTTATCCCATGTAGAGGGTGAAAAATCAGCTAATTCTTATGATATATATATTGTACCATTGTCATCACACTACTTTCATAAGCATGCTATAATCCGTATGAATTATAACAAATATGAAAAAACAAAGTTTGAATAAGATCTTACGATCACAATCCAATTCTGTGATCCTGATCATAAGACAAAACAAAGTATGATTTCACATCTAACTGTTTCATTTAATAAATAGTGTAATAAATGAATTTTTTAATAATAAATTTATCACACTATTGGGTAAAAAAACTAAAACCAGGCAAAAAAACAAAAGGATAAAAGGAAACAAGAACATGATGACTGCATGCCATATGAATCAAACCTTGACAATTCCATTGGAAATTTTGTGTGCACCAGATGACCAGATCACTGAGAATGGGCAGCAGATGAACAACAAAAGGTCACATGCCAAGAAACAGAAATGCAGTCACACTGTGTTATTCCACAAAAAGGCTCAGATGGGTCAGCGTCAAAAACGAAATTCAAGGGCAGGATCCCCATTTATTACGAAGAACAAGAAGTATGAGCCGAAATAGGTACAAGAACCATGGTTGATAAACAACAAGAACCCATCTTCCCAAGAACCATATTGACTCTGCAGATAATAAGATGCTTCAAGTCCCAAATTTATCAATGTTTAAACACAAGCAAGCAATTAAATCATGTACTCTTATAAACACCCTGCCTGCCAAAAGGTTAAATGTGTTAATAATGTAACTAACCAACTGTCACGATTATATTTCAGTAATTAAATCATAAAAGGTTACCAGTGTCACGCTTGGCTCCCAATGGACACAAGGACCCAAAAGTAACTTATCATCGTGCATCACCAGTAGTAATACAACTTGTAATCACTTATGCAACAAAGTAGAGATAGGGAGAACCCGACATTCATAACAACCAAAGCAATCCAACATAGTAGGTACTAGGTAGCAGGTGCCAAGTCGATAAAAGTTTGATTTGATTACTACATTCAGAGCCAAATAACCACGTACGAAGTAAAACGACATCTTGCAGAAAAAAAAAAACGCCTTATCACTTTCATTCCAGATCCAAGCACCACTTTAGACTTCTAACATCTGCAGAAGTTTTAAAAAACAATATCTCCATTACTATTGCTCGTAACAAACTAGCAAAGTTAAGGTGCCAAAAATGAGTTGGTTGGGTAATGAGACAAAGCAAGTGATTTTTCTAATTGAAGCAGCTTGGGCTGGATCGAGCGGGTAAGCTTGACCCTAGAACACGCTTTGAGGACAACTTTAACTTTTTTAATAACTCCCAGACCCTGCTCTTGAGTGGGATATACTGGGTTTGTTTGTTTGTTTGTTTAACTTTTTTAATAAAAAAAATTTATCCTTAACTGTTTGACTCACCAGGTAAAAAAACATAACACAAACAAGCCCATTTATAAGTAGATGAGTTGAAGTTGCCACATTATAGTATAATAAAATTATATATACACATCATACCACAGCTCAACTGGCCATTTTATTGATCATCGAAAACCACCACCTGAACGGCGCTCATAAGGTCCAGAACGATCACGACTGTATCGATCACCACCACCTCCACCACCACCACCACCATCCCTACTGCGTCCACTATAACGATCTCCATTCCTATCCGGACCATATCGGGTTCCGCCACCACCACGTCCCCCACCACCATACCGATCATCTCTACCACCATACCGATCATCTCTACCACCATACCTACCCCCTCTATCGCCACCTTCGCTAGGACATTCTCTAGCAAAATGTCCAGGCTTACCACACTTAAAACACTCTCCACCACCGCCACCACCACCACGGCCACCACCTCCATAATCACGATCACGCCCGCGATCACGACCACGGTCGCGGTCACGTCCGCCATCATAATCCCTACCTGAACCACCTTGAGGCTGAGCCTTGTCTACAGTGATATTCCTCCCATCCAAATCAATTCCATTCATTGCTTCAATAGCATCTTCCATGGCTTGCTTCTCATCAAAAGTCACAAAACCAAATCCTCGTGAACGCCCAGAGACCTTGTCTAAAACAACCTGTGTCATATGAATTAAACATTAAAAGGAGCTCTTGCCATCAAAGATTCTTGACTTCTGAGATATAAATAAATTGTTAGTCTACAATGTAATCTATAATAACACACTCCCAACAGAACGTACCCATCAATAAAAAGACAAGAACCAAATCACTAGTAATGTAAAAAAGAAAATAACCCTACCATCTTTTATAAAAAAAAACTTTTTATGCGTAAATTCAATTGCTTGGAGTGAAGTGTAGCCATACCAACAAGGTATATATAAGTAGATATAAAATTTCTTACGTAAAATGATGAAATAATCATCTAAACTTATTTCACACTGCTAGAGTTCCATTGTTAAAGTAGATATCAATATATATTATTAAAATAACAGCTTATAAAATTTAAGAAAAATACCTTTGCATCAAGAAGATGGCCAAACTTCGAAAAGGCATCTTTTAAAGCTCTATCAGACGTTGACCATGACAGGCCACCAATAAAACAGCGGTATTCCACATCATCAGACATGTTTAGAACTGCAATATTCAAGTAAACAAAGCATTAACAGCAATAGATGCATGCAGAACATCACAGAGAGCTTATTATCATCATCTGGTGGGGGCCAAACCAGCATAAAAGATCTATAGTTGTAAACTCAAACCCTAGCATCAAGATAAAAAGAGGCATAGTCAAGAGCCTATGAACATGGACCATTCTTAATTGTTTAGCCCAAACAATCTATACAGTATTAAAATGTGCTGCTTATTATTATGTGCTTATTAACATTCCACCCTAACTGTGCTTACTTACTTTCCACCCTATTAATCTGTGCCTTTGTCCATGTGTTTTGTGTGCATATAGTTCATAAGAACAACTACATAACTAATGATCATGTTGCAAGAAAGTTGGGCTACGGAGCCTTTACGACACATATCATCCACTAGATCTAATTTCTTACCACCTGCTCTACACTCTGTTTGATTGCTATAAAGTAGACGTACAGATAAACCATTTAAGAATAACTTAAATAATAGTCTAGCATCCTCAAAATACACCAACCTGAGATATAATCACACAACTGATCACTGTTGATGTGAGACCCTAATTTATGAGGCCTAAAATCATACATCACAAACATACACAGTCATAATCGACAAAAAGGACCGTCGAATCCAATCTCAAGCATACGGCGATTACGATTCACAAAGTAATAAAAAAAGTCAAAACAGCAAGTAAATAGCTACAAATCATGATTCCGATCATAATTACACCGCATCCATAACTGATGTAGTGAAAAACACATGATATGAACGCTAATCGCAGATCAACCAACAGAAAGCAAGAACATCGAGATCTAACTTTACATGAATTAAAGGAAGTATCAAACGAACAATTTAGTGAATTTCTTACCAGCAGGAGGATCCGATGGAGAAAACTAGAAGTAATTGTGCGTTGATTTGACGGAAGAATGATAAAACTTGATGAAATATTCGTTTGCCCTATCTATTTATCTGCACAGAGTTAGAAACAGGTTAAAGCCGTACCCTAATATTGCAGATCGATCACTGGTTCGGGACTATTGGGCCGATATGGGCTTTGTCTTCAACTTTTAACAAAGCAATTACATTTCTATTCTACTAGTAAGAAACCAGCGCGATGGAGCGGCAAAAACAACAATTTACAACATCTTACTCGTTTTCTGTTAGTTTATTAATTCTCTAGTGGCATATTGTAGCATACTTTGATTAATTTTCTTATTCATTAAAGCGATGTGGTCTGTGACAACCATAATGTGTGTGTGTTTAATGATGACTTGCTCAATACATTAGCACTCATATCGTATTTAACGAACAAATACGCATGCAAATCGAATTTAAAGAATGCATGGAATGTTGAATATTGCAAACTAATTAGGTCTAACCACTTCTTAATTTAAACATGATTAAAATTGTGTTTAAGCAGATGGATGAAATCCAGTACAGAAAGATTAATAAAGAAACTTTTAATAATACAGTTAAAGCAGTTAATATATTTACTGTTTGTTAAGTTCATGTGGATAATATAAATTGATGCACATATTTGTACTTTTAGACCCGTCAAAAGCAACAAGCTAACTTTTCGCATTCTGATGTTTACCGCCATTTTACATCATGATATTAAGCTCTGTAAAATATTGTTATAACTACAAACTCAATTTAGAGAAAGTTCATCAGGTAGGAAAGACTAAAAGATATATAATCACAAACAATCATTTGAACAATGCAAATGAACATCACTTGAAGTCTTGACTTCTCAATCTATCATCGATATTCACTAATATTATTACATACCATTATGAGAATATTTTCTTTGTTGTTTCATATTATACTCGGAATACAAAGTAAAAAAACTAAATTATGAGATATTGTTTTACTTTTAAAAATACTAAATGGGTCAGAGTTAGTTGACCTGAAATGCTTCCCTTTTAAAATTCAGATATTATATACAAACTATATAATATAAAAACCAAACAAACAAGAGGTGTCTGTAATTGCAATCCAATAATTCCATGTGGCTTGAACGTGTACATGTGGCTGCCAATTTAATCCCCCACCCAGACCCACGGACTTAATGCATCTGCTCCAAAGGAATTAAGGTGCTTTCTATAGATTCCTACTAATTTCAACTTCTAACTATAGGATATTTTGACACAAATGACATTAACATGATGTTATAAACCCCTTTTGTTAAGTACTCCTTTCGCGCTCTTGCCAGCTCATTCACTATGTCCTCAGCTGTATAAACCCTCAGCTGCAAATAATGATAAACTTAATTAGCCACCATAATTAAGTTTTAAAAAACAGCTTACTGCTGGTGAAGACCAACTCCCTCTACAAAGAGCAAATGTCACATTGGGTTCTGGGAACCCAAGTCCATACGTGTGTCAAAGTAGCATTTCCCTCTCATCTGCTATACCCTTGTAGGATCAAAAAATAATATGTCAACTTTATATCCTAAAAGTTAAAAAGTGAGAACTTTTTTATGGAAACCTACTTACATGATTGGAGTTTGATGGATGCCGGAGAATAAAGTGCTAAATGGCGAGTGAATTAACCACAATACCTCCCGCATTGATTACTGCCTTATTCATGAGAAGTAGCGGTTTCTCTTGTGTTGAAGGCAATCCATGTTGTAGAAACGCCTGCGATGAAACAGTAACTAAGAATATGATGGTTTATTTTGTTATTTTTCATACTAATTTAGGATTACTTACAGTACATGCATTATGCAGGCGTTGTATATGTTGATCCAGAATGCTAACTTCTGCTTATATGTCAATAAGTTCAACTTCACACATCAAAATCCTAAAGAAAGTAACATGTAAGTAAGAAAATTACTCATAAACATATTGTTTAAAACATCAAAAACATACCTGAGTTTTCCAACTTTTATGGAACATTCAGAAATGCGTGTATGGTCAAGTGTAGTTCGTGAAATTCGGGTGAAAGTCTTGTATGGACCGATGTCTCTAACTGCACCATTAAAGTCAAGTAATATGGAATACGGGTCAGAATCTGACCCGTTATTATTGAAGAAAAAAGTTGGTGCTGTACAATTAAAGCTTGATTTAGAGATGAAGCTTTTGGAGCTCATGCAAGATATTTGCTTCTGTGCAATATTTGATCCTTCTTCACTGTCCGTAAATGGGTGATTCAGATCAAGAAATATTCCGATTAAGAATTTAATAAGATCTTCAGATAACTTATTTGGATATCTTTTATGATTATTTACACCACTTGAGATGCCTTCTGTGTCCAATACCGAAAGCCCATGTTTAGCATATTTGATCATATCAACTTGTGAACCTTTCCCTCGAGCCACATGATTTCTTCCTCAACTATAACCAGTTATGCAAGCAGTTCTTTTATCTGTACTTAAAACAGTGAACTGTCATAGAGTGCATAAATGGGATTGCTTTCCTATACCACACCGAACATCATTCCAAACCTCATGCCAACTGAAAGTTGTGTCCCATAGACTGCTTTCCTATACCTCGCCAATGGAATCACGAATTCGGAAGGACATGCTCTAAACAAGAAAGTAGATTGTTTTATTAAACAAAATTATTAAACAAAATTATTAACAAAATTATTAAACAAATTAGCTACAAGGGTAACGGATAAAAAAAGGTCATTATAAAAAATGTAGATTGTTTTGATGCGATGACCTGTGAAGAAGATGAGATGGTTAAGGGTAAAGGTGACATTTTGCAGTGAAACTGTGAGTTATGAGCTTGTTTTCTTGAAAAATGTACCCTAAGAGCCATTTTCTTGAGCTTGTTCATGGCAGAAAGTTGAGTTAACCGACTCAAGACTGCAGAATCAAGAGGTTTGTCTGGAGCAACACCGTCTTTACTATCCATGGGTGGCCTATGGTGATTAAAACAGGAATTATATATGATTAATAAATTTATAATGCTTACTTGAATCTATTAAAAAGGGGATGTTTTGCAGTGCATTCAGAAAGTAATTATGTGGACTATTCAATTAAATAATCAGCTATAAAGTATTATTGGATTATCATTTGTTTGAGTGTGCTTTTGATGGTTGAAGTGGTGATGATTGATTATCACTTTATCAGTTGTTTGAGTGTTTGACGGATTCTGATTACTCAAGTTTACATGTAAGTGAATGTTAAGTAATCAGCTAATCACAATCATTCTTCTTGTTGCTATTCCTAAACTGAATAATCATAAAACAGATTATTTAACCCTGAATAATCAGAGCCAGTTTCACCATACTCGGACACTATAAACCGATTCAACAAACCCCTTTAATCAAATAAGAAAACAAAGGAAATGGAACAAGTTAGACTTGCAAAGAACTTTATGAGCAGTGATCCGCTTTTTGGGTTTCAAGTGAGCATTTTACTTACTAAATCTTTAGCACTTTCAGAAATATTAGGCCATGGGTCAGAAGAAAAGTCAAGTTAACCCCTCAAAATCTCTTCAAATATTTCATTCTCAGATTCTATAAACGAAATAAAGATGGTAAATGATAATAACCCAAGAGCAAAAAATAATATCTTTACTTATTTACTGTAATTATTGACTCACCTCCCCAAAATGGAGGCACCCCACAAAGAAGAATGTAAAGAACTACACCAGCACTCCGTATATCAGCTTCTAGACCATAATTCTTTAGCAAAACTTCAGGTGCAACATAGTAAGGACTTCCAACCACATCAGTAAAAGTCTCCCCTAAAATTCAAACCAAAGTTTATCAAACTCAAACTGGAGAAGAAGTTTTATATATAGAACTAATAACAGTTGATCAAACTCAAGGATGCATTATTATTGCTTTATAGAACCTCTTGAACAACAACACACCTTTAACAAACAAACAATTTGATCGAGTTCAAATTATATAACATCTTTAGGATGCCGTCCAAAATACCATCCAAACAAAAACATGAACTTTGAATCCTTATATATAATACATTTAAGAAGATTTAAACTAAAATCTCATGGTGGGTTCAAGGGAGATAGACTTGTAAATGATTGTTTTTGTTGGCCAAATAAACTCATGATATATTCTGATATCAAATTAGACTATTAGAGAGTGAATTAAATATGAAATTAAATGGATTTTGAGACAAAAGATCACCTTGAGAAGATGAACTGTATGATTTCTTGTTGTGCAGAATGTCTCTTTGGATTCCATCTCTTTAACTCTTTGTTGCAAAGCTGGTGGAACTCCTTAAAGACGACGGTTTCTCCTCCTTCCATGGTGAAAACACTGTTGCGGTGGCCGGAGACTTATACAACAAAGAGTGTTCAGTTAATCGAACCTTCTCGTTGGATCTTCTAAAGAACCTTGACATACAAATGTTTGATAGATTCAACAATTTGTGAACGACGTCCTTGGAGAAACGTTTTGATGACATTTGATTATGATCTAGATTCTCCAACCCCAATTTGTTTCTGAAACAATCGTCTCTTTTGAGCAGAGAGCTAATCGTAACCTCTTCGATTTCACGTTTCATTTCCTTCCCGTTCCATTTTGGTATTATGAAACCCTAACACCAAAACTTGAAAGTCGAAACAGAGATCTCCGTGTCTTGTATATGACGAAAGCAAACCTACGTCAAGATGTGTAACATGTGTTTGAATTTTGAAAACCAAAAGCAGTTGTACCTGGGTTCCCAATGAAGGTTATGGTGGTGGTACTTGATCCGGATCTTCGTAAGCTTGGTGTTCAAAATTAGGTTGAGATTGCTTTATGGGTTGTAACATGTGTATTATAGCTTGTACAACTCTTAATTTTAAGAGATTGTGTAAAAAGACATGTTTGCCCTCCTCAAATGAATATATATAGTATAGATTTATTCTCTTTTGTCGGTGGCAACAGTGCCACCGACCTCCAGACCATCACCAACAAAACCCTACCCACAGAAACAGATCTGCAACCTCATCTTTCCATTGATAAAAAGCTTCGATTGGCTTCAATAGATCTTACCAAATCTCAATCTTCATCTCTCCGATGGCGTAGTTCGTGGGAGCCGAAGAGACGAACCCCTGATTTGAGGGTGAGGGTGAACGTTTCACCTAAAACGCAGTAGGATGGTGTGAATCGAAGGCGGTGATGATGGTTGCAGGTGGGTTCTGGCGATGGTTGTAGTTGCCAGTGATGGCGGAGGTGGTTAATGGCTGTCGCGGTTGTGGTTGTTGATGGTTGTCGATGGCGGTGGTGACGGTTCAGTGGGTTAGATGCCGGTGGTGTAAGCCGGTGTTTACAGATGGCGATGATGGTGGTTGGTTCTGTGTAATCGGTGAGTTTGGCGGTGGTTTCACCTAAAACGCAGTAGGATGGTGTGAATCGAAAGCGGTGATGATGGTTGCAGGTGGGTTCCGGCGATGGTTGTAGTTGCGAGTGATGGCGGAGGTGGTTAATGGCTGTCGCGGTTGTGGCTGTTGATGGTTGTCGATGGCGGTGGTGACGGTTCAGTGGGTTAGATGCGGGTGGTGTAAGGCGGTGTTTACAGATGGCGATGATGGTGGTTGGTTCTGTGTGTAGGGCGACGAGGGTGGTGATAGTCATGGCTGTGACGGCTGGCGGTGGTGGGTGTCGGCTGTGGTGGATTAGGTAGTGATGACGGTGGATGGTAGTGGTTCGGTTAGTTTGTGATGATGATGGTGACCACGCTACACATCGACAGAGGTATTGGTTTGGTGTTGTTGAATTTCACATCCACGATTCTGATTTACTGTTTTTTGCACAACTGTTTGTTGAATTTGCTTTCAATTTGTTTGTTTGTTTGTTTGTTTGTTTATATCTGATTTATATCCAATTGCATGAACTATGAAGTACTTTAAGGGTAGAGAGAAAAGGGGGATAGAAGCCATGGATGGGGATGATAAAAGATTGATGTTGGCATGCATAATTTCGGGAACCCTTTTCTCTTTGTTGGGTTCGGCTTCTTTTGCGATACTTTGGGCGGTATGTTATTTTAAGCAATGAGGAATGCATTACTTTCTATGGATATTGTATCTTAGTTAGGGGATTTGGGTGAATTATTTACGTTTTGATAGAGCATATGTCTTTTAGAAAACATATATTGGAGCTGCTAATAATACTAAGCTTAATTGCAAATTCTGTAATTTTAGGAAGGTAAATATCAGGGGACTTTAGAATGTTACTAATGGAAACTTTTGCAAGCATTGATAACTTTATGGGTTTCATTCTTCTTGTAATTTGAGTACAGAACCAAAAGGCGGTCAACCGGATATATTCTTGAATCTTGAAAATGTTTTCTTAATTGTTTGAAAACTATGGAAGCTAATATAAATAAGGAAGAACCTTTATACATGTTGGATCAATAAAGATTCATGTGTTTTTAACATTTTGTATCCATGATTACGGTCTATTGGAAATGGACATTGCACTACTGATTAAACCTTAAGTGGAAAAAACACCAAATGAGAAGAATTTATAAGATCATATAGACGTTTTTTACATGAGAAGACTCAAAATCATATCTTTTTCAAAATGTTAACCAAATGCCAGTCAGTGATCTAATACAGAAAATATATGATTTGTTCACTTGTAAAAAATTATGAAAGGACAGAAATAATGTAGCTTTTTCATGTTTATTTTCTTGAAATAGGGGCGGTTGCTGTTCTTCTACGGCTTGATGTTGCACTGCTATGTGCATATGAACTGTGTGCAGTTTATGTGACAGCTGGCTCAACTGCTCCACAACGGTATTCACCTTCTGGATTCTTCTTTGGGGTGTCAGCTATTGCTTTAGCAATCAATATACTCTTCATATGCAGAATGGTCTTTAATGGTATGCTGTTCTTTTTGAGTTGGATTCAGTAATATTAGTTTTTGTGATTTTCTATCTTCATTGTATTTTTTGGCGTGAACTTCTGCAGGTAACGGTTTGGATGTTGATGAATATGTTTAAAGTGCATACAAATTTGCTTATTTTGATTGTATCGAAGTTGGTCCTGTTGCATGCTTATCTGAACCACCCGATCCAAATGATTTGTATCCTAGACAGTCTAGAAGGCAAGCACCTTCTTTCATTCTTATGGTGGCTTCGTTTCCCATCTCCAGTTCCAAAATTGCATAGGTAATAACTTTATTTTAATAATGTAAGTCGTTTTTTTCTTTCAATCCAATCTTGGTTTTTTTTTTAGTTTTTATGATTTCACATTCGAGCTCAATACCTGAGTTGTAGCCGATACCTTTCGAGATCAAACGTTGAGCCTAAATAAGCTCTAAAAATAAGGCCTAATTACAATCGTTTTAATCTCCCCGCGGCAACGCGCGGTGAAAATAACTAGTTTTCTATAAATCTATTTACATTAATTAAGCATAGATGAACATACTTTTTTTTTTCAAACCAACTCGGTTTTTAAGCCCTACCAGTTTTTTTTACATATGTATAAAAAGTTTTTTTGTTTCAAACCGATTTTCTCCTCAAACCGTTCAAACCGGTATGGACAGGTTTGTTTAAAAAAATCGGTTTAAAAAAAAACAGTTTCATCCAAGTTTAACCGTTTTTTAATCAAAACTAGTTTTAAGTGTCGGCATACCAAATCGGTATACAAAACGTCAGTTCAAGTCGGGTTAGGAACTAGTTTGGATCAAACTGGTTTCTTTTTCCAAACCGGTTCGATTTTTACGGTTTTTATTTCGAACCGGTTTTTTTGTACACCTCTAACATTAAGCATGAAGAGAAAGAAATCATAAATTTAATCTCTCTATGTTAAATACAAAAGTTTAAAAAGTTGATATCATTATCTTGTACTTATAGCCATTACTCGTACATCATTTCAATCATCTTTCTACTATATTAAAAGAGTAACTATATAAGATACGTTTCAGCACCATATTCATTTTTACCAAAAAATTTTCACTTTCAACTTATATTAAATAATTTTCTTAATTACTAATAATATCATTTAACTCTTTTTAGATAAAAAGTAGTTTTTTAATAAATTAAGAAAAATATCTTTTTATTTTTATTATTTCTAAAAAAATTTATTAAAATAAATTTTTTTTCTAAAACATTAAACTTTTCAAATAGTGTTTCTAAAATGTAAACTTTTATAAATAAATAGTAATTAATTTTGAGAGTTGTAAGATGGAAATATTTAAAAATGATATTATCAATACATTTTGTTTTTGAAACAAATTGTTTAACTATTGTTTTTTAAAAAATTTAAAAATTTAATATCGTTGTTTTAAGACTTATAGTTTTTACACATACGTATAATATTAAATGTAATAAAGATTTATTAATTATGAAATGATATTCTAAGATAAGATATGATTAAAATTATGCATGTTTAAATACTATAAATCATAAAACAATGATAAGAACATTTTCATTTTTTAAAACAATAATTAAATAACTTGTTTCAAAAACATAATGTATTAAAAATGGCATTTTAAATATTTCCATCTTATAACTCTCAAATTTAATTATTATTTATTTATAAAAGTTTACATTTTAGAAACACTATTTGAAAAAGTTTGATGTTTAAGAAAAATTTCTTATTATATTAAAAATAATTTTTAGAAATAATAAAAATAAAAAGATCTACTTCTTAATTTATCAAAAAACTATTTTTTATCTAAACAAGTATTAAACAATATTATTAGTAATCAGGCTATTTATTTAAAATGATTAAGAAGTAGGAAATTTTTTATGAGAATGAATACGGTGTTGCCACGTGTTTTATATAGTTACTATTTTATTTGAGTAGAAAGATAATTTTTATTATATTTAATTTTTTTATTTATTCAACTCGTGTAATAAATTGATTTACTATAGCCAGTGTAATTTATATTTAATTTTTTATGAGAATGAATACGGTGTTGCCACGTGTTTTATATAGTTACTATTTTATTTGAGTAGAAAGATAATTTTTATTATATTTAATTTTTTTATTTATTCAACTCGTGTAATAAATTGGTTTACTATAGCCAGTGTAATTTATATAAAGCATACTTAGTCCTGTAATAGGAATATTATAAACTAGCTTTAGTAAACCCGTGTAATACACGGGTTGAATAAATAAAATATTAAATTAAATAAAATTATTAATTATAAAATGATAGACTAAAACATGATATGATTGAAATTATTTATAAGTAATAGTTATAAGTAATAAAAAAATAATATGAAATTTTTAATTTTTTTTATTTTCCAAAGATAAATTAGACATTTTGTTTTAAAACAACACTAAAGTTTATTTTTAAATTTCCTTACTATAAATCCCTATTTTAATTATTTTTGTTTTATTAAAAAATTACTTTAAAAACCAATTTTAAAATATTATGTAAAAATAATTTTATTTTTTAGAAAAAAATCTTTGTATAAAAAACTATCTATATAGAAATAACATTAATAAAATTTATTTTTCTTAATTTATTAAAAAAACTAATTATAATGTAAAAATAAATAAATAATATTATTAGTAATTAATGTGGTTATTTAATAGGAGAGAGAAGCGGGAAAAAATTGATTAGAATAAACGTGATGCTGACACGTGGCATTAAATGAGTCAAAAAAGTGACATATGGCAACTATAGTTACCCTTTTATTAGAGTATTGAGATTAGATAAAATTGCATTTGGTTGATTGCATGTTCGGTCCATAGGAATAAAGAAATGCAAACTTAGTCCTAACTTTATCAAATGGTTGGACAAATATTTATCAGCATTAACTGTTAGTTAGTTTTTAACGAAAATAGATAGCACGTGTCATCCATAGGAGGCGTTTTATTGCTTAACTATAAAAACATGTTAGTTATCATCATTATGTTTCAATTATAACCAGTGTTTTCACGCCCGGATCGGACCGGCCGGTCCGATCGGGATTCGGTGAGATGAGCGGTCCGATCTACCCTAACTCGTTTAGTATTGACAAAACCGGCCGGTTGAAAACAAGTCGCCGGTTGAATCGGAAAACCGATCGTCCGGTCGGAGCGGTGTACACGAACGTTCGGTTTTATTTTATGCTCATTTTTGTCAGATCTACACCCGACGGCTTTGATTTGTGCCATCAAATGAAGCTATGGTTCAAGATGAACGAAGCGACTGTTCAAGATGAAGACGCAGGTGGTTGTTCAGTGAAGCAGGGTTGTGACTATGAGAATAACAAAAGATAGAGTGGAGAAAATGAAGATGCAGATGGTTTTCAGGCTGTGACTTGTGACTGTGAGAATAAGAAACGAGAGAGTGGAGAAGAAAAGGAAATCAAAGAACAGAGATGTATAAATGAAAAGTAAAATAAATTGGGAAATTAAAAAGGTCTGATATTATGATAAACTTTATTGGGAGCTGTGGAAGGTGGATATTGGATTACAACTGTCAATAATATTAAATAGAAAAACATTAATTATTATTATTATTATTTTATTAAATGGGATTAAAGATAAAAGTTTTATATATTTATATAATATTATATATATAATTTTTCCGGTTGTTAAATCCGGTTCGACCGGTCCGACCGGTCCGACCAGTGAACCAGTAGTGAGACCGATTCACTGTCCGATCCGGTTCTGAAAACATTGATTATAACCGCTACTCCACTACAAGCTTTTGTATTAATGGGGCTAATATACTATCTGAAGCTAAAGCACATGGTAATGAACTAATGCTAGTCATGTGCATTTTCTCCATCAAACATTATGACTTTTTAATGGGTTGTCGTATTTAGTAATGTTGATTGAGAGTGACTAGTTTAGCATTTATTTGTGCAAATGAAAATGGAAATTTTAATAAATCAGTATGTGTTATAATAATAATTGAGCTATTGCAGAAGGGTTACAAATAGAAGATGGTAAAAAGGAACTTTGTTGAATGGTATGAAAGTTGTTTGCCTCCAAAGTAGTAAGTTCTTTTACTTGCAACAACCAAAACAAAGAACAGAGAGCAGCCAGAAAGAAACAAGATGAGAGAGTTCGATGATTGAAGAAGATAAATTATCAATAATTGAGTTATCAGTATGTAATCTCGCATGCATATATATATACACATTGATAAAGTAAAAGAAAAAAAGTGGGACCCATATGACCCCATATGTCTGCCATCATTATAACACTCCCCCTCAGACATATGGTCTAAACATTTCTCTAATGTAATATGAGTGGATATACTGCCTCATTAAAAACCTTGCTAGGAAAAACCCATTGGGATAAAAACCATAGCTAAGGGAAAAAGAGTACAGTATATAGCTCCCCCTCAAATCATCATTTGTGTACATGACGCATCCCGATATTATAAATGTGCTTTCTGAAAATTGTTGTAGGAAGCGCCTTTGTGAAAAGATCTGCGGAATTATTGGTAGACTGAACGTATCTCATTTCAACCTGACTATCTTTAATAAGTTCTTGAGTATATGAGAAAAATCTTGGGGGTATATGTTTCGTTCTGTCACTTTTGATATACCCTTCTTTCATCTGTGAGACACAAGCTGCATTGTCTTCATAGATTAGAGTTGGATTGTTATCTTTCTCTAGTCCACAAGAAGTCAATATATGTTGTGTCATGGATCTTAACCACACACATTCTCTAGAGGCTTCATGTAGTGCAATAACTTCAGCATGATTTGAAGATGTTGCAACAAGTGTTTGTTTTTGAGAACGCCATGAGATTGCAGTTCCTCCGTTCATAAATACATATCCGGTTTGAGATCTTGCTTTGTGAGGATCGGATAAATAACCTGCATCTACATAACCAACTAAACTTTCTTTTGATTCGTTAGAATAAAATAAGCCTAAATCAACTGTTCCTCGAAGGTATCGAAAAATATGTTTAATCCCATTCCAGTGTCTTTTGGTAGGGGATGAACTAAATCTTGCTAGCAAATTAACTGCAAAAGAAATGTCAGGTCTTGTACAGTTAGTAAGATACATAAGAGCTCCAATTGCACTGAGGTATGGTACTTCTGGACCAAGTACTTCTTCATTTTCTTCACAAGGACGAAATGGATCTTTTTCAATGTTAAGCGATCTACCAACCATTGGTGAGCTTAATGAATTTGCCTTGTCCATATTGAAACGTTTCAATATTCTTTCGGTATAATTTGATTGATGTATAAGTATACCATTGTTCATATGTTCAATCCGTAAACCAAGACAATATCTGGTTTTTCCAAGATCTTTCATTTCAAATTCTTTCTTTAAAAGAATAACTGCTTCATGAATTTCCTTATGCGTACCGATTATGTTCAAATCATCAACATATACTGCTATTATCACATATCCTGATGTTGTCCTTTTGATAAAGACGCATGGACATATAAGATTATTTGCGTAGCCTTTACTTATCAAATAATCACTCAGACGATTATACCACATTCTCCCAGATTGTTTCAATCCATATAATGACCGTTGCAGTTTGATTGAATACATTTCTTTAGACTTTGATTTTAATGCATCTGGGATTTTAAACCCTTCTGGGATTTTCATATAAATATTATTATCAAGTGATCCATATAAATAAGCCGTAACTACATCCATAAGACGCATTTCTAATTTTTTAGAAACTGCTAAACTGATTAAATATCTGAAAGTGATTGCATCCATAACTGGGGAATATGTTTCCTCATAGTCAATTCCCGGCCTTTGAGAAAAACCTTGGGCTACAAGTCTGGCTTTATACCTTGTAACTTCATTTTTCTCATTTCTTTTTCTTACGAAAACCCATTTATATCCTACAGGCTTTACTTCCTTAGGTGTAAGTATAATAGGCCCAAAAACCTTTCGTTTGTTAAGTGAATTTAATTCAGTTTGCATAGCGTCTTTCCATTTATCCCAATCATGTCTATCACGACAATTATCTACAGATATTGGCTCAGAATCATCATCTTCATTCATAATCTCACTGGCCACAGAATAAGAAAATATATAATCATTTTCTATTTCATCTCGGTTCCATACTATATGTGTATGACCATAATTGATTGATAATTCTTGGTCGTTTACTTTCCCCTGAGGGAAAGTAGTATCTTTTACATTTTCCTGAGGAAATATTTCAATATTTGAATCATTTTCTTTATGGTCAATTTCATTTTCAGTATATTTTCTTTTTCTAGGATGTTTATCCTTTGAACCGACTGGTCTACCACGTTTCAACCGTTTCTGTGATTCATTCGCCATATTATCCTTTTGTTTGTCGGGAATCTCAACTCGAGCTGGAGCATTTACAGCTGGTATATAAGATTTTGTTACCCTTTTTGTATCAGTAAATGCATCAGGCAATTGATTTGCAATTTCTTGTAGATGTACTATCTTTTGAACCTCTGTTTCACATTGTTTTGTTCTAGGATCTAGATATAACAATGAAGGTACACACCATGAAACATCATTTTCTTTACTTTTATTTTCTCCCCCTAATGTAGGGAAAACTGTCTCATCAAAATGACAATCAGCAAAACGTGCTGTAAAAACGTCACCTGTTAAAGGTTCTAGATATCTTATGATAGAAGCGCTTTCATATCCAACATATATTCCCAACCTTCTTTGAGGTCCCATTTTGGTGCGTTGTGGTGGTGCAATAGGAACATATACTGCACAACCAAAAACTCTAAGATGGGAAATATTTGGCTCTTGACCAGAGACAAGTTGTATGGGGGAGTACTTGTGATTTGCACTTGGCCTTATACGAATTAATGATCCAGCATGCAAAATTGCATGACCCCAAATAGACACAGGGAGTTTTGTTCTCATTATTAATGGTCTAGCTATTAGCTGGAGTCGTTTAATTAATGATTCCGCTAAACCGTTTTGTGTATGTACATGAGCAACTGGATGTTCCACAACAATTCCAACAGACATACAATAATCATTAAAAGCATGTGATGTGAATTCTCCCGCATTATCAAGCCTTACTCTTTTAATTGTATAATCAGGAAAATGTGCTCGTAATTTAATAATTTGAGCCAAAAATTTTGCAAAGGCTACATTACGAGTTGATAATAAACATACATGAGACCATCTGCTGGATGCGTCTATTAGGACCATAAAATATCTAAACGGTCCACACGGTGGATGAATTGGTCCACATATATCACCTTGAATTCTTTCAAGGAATATTGGTGTTTCCTTTTCGATTTTTAGTGGCGAAGGCCTTGTAATTAATTTTCCAAGAGAACATGATGTACACAGTTGCATTTTATTTGCTTGGGGAATCCTTTGATTTTTTAATGGATGTCCATGTGTATTTTCAATGATTCTTTTCATCATTGTAGATCCGGGATGGCCTAATCTATCATGCCATATGTTTAACATACCAGGATCATAATATTTCTCTTTTACTGCCATATGTGCTTGAGGCACATTATATATGTATAATGCAATCCGGAATGAAGCATTGGCAGTTTTTCCAATATGTGATTTTCCTTCACAATATATAGATATTTCTTGTTACCAACAGTCATTGACTGGGTATCATATCCATTTTGATATATATTTTTGAAACTTAATAAGTTTCTTGTTGATTTTGGGGAAAATAGAGCATTCTCTATTAAAAACTTTGTACCGTTAGGTAATTCTAAATTTGCTTTTCCCACACCTTCAATCAAATCCGTAGGACCTGATATTGTATCAATATTTCCCTTTGTCGGTTTCAATTCATAAAAATATTTTCGATATTTAAGAATAGTATGTGTAGCACCACTGTCTGCTATACATAAATCTCCATTACTTGTTCGGTCTTGTGCTCCATTGGAATTCATTTTAATCTTCAATTATAAGAAAAATAATAATAATAAGCACATATAATATTATACATTTTAAACAAAATATGTTACATGAAAAGAAAGAAATATATTACAAACATAATTATAAAAGGAATTATCATTATTCAAAAGCTTTTAAATTTCTCCGTCATTGAAAAAATCCGAGTGGTGTAGTTCCGTGTTGACATCATCAATTTTATCTACATGGTTCACTTCTTTCTCTTTTAGAGATGCTTGATATAATTGACATAGATGTGAAGGTGTGCGACAAAGTTTCGCCCAGTGGTTATTACTTCCACATCTATAACACGAACTATTATTAGTTTGAGATGTTCCAGCTTCATTTGTGAACTTATTTTGCTGGTTAAACTTGTTACTTTGTGGTACGTTTCGTCCACGGCCACGACCACGACCACGACCTCGTCCACGGCCTCTATAATAATTGTTGGTCGACTTGAACAAGTTGTTATGACCACTAAAATGGTTTTTATTATAATAACCACGACCACGGCCGCGGCTACGGCCTCGACCACGAACTTGGCCTTGTTCCCATTTTTCAAAATTATTAGCAACATTTGCTTCTGGTATTGCTAGCGATCCTGTGGGACGAGTTTCATGGTTTTTCATAAGCAGCTCATTATGCTTTTCTGCTACGAGGAGATATGCATTGAGATCAGAGTATTTATAAAACTTCAACAAACGATATTGTTGAGCCAAATTAATATTTGAAGCATGAAAAGTGGAATAAGTTTTCTCCAACTTTTCCTCCTCGGTAACAATATGCCCACAGAATTTTAGTTTTGAGCATATTCTATATAAAGCAGATGTGTAATCATTTACTTTTTTAAAGTCTTGGAACCTCAAATTGTTCCATTCATATTTGGCAGTAGGAAGTAAAACCTCCTTTTGATTATCAAATCTATTTTTTAGATCCTTCCATAATTCACATGGATCATCATAATTAAAGTATTCATGCTGCAATAATTCATCAATGTGTTTATGGATAAACACATCAGCTTTAGCCCTTTCTTCTTCCGAACATTGATTATTATCATTTATTGCTTCTGATACACCAAGTGATTTTAGGTGTCTCTTGATATTTGCTGACCAAGACATATAATTTTCCCCGGAAATATCGAGAGCCATAAATTCAAGTTTTGATAGATTCGACATTTTTCTAAACAATAAAATAGATATTAGAATTAATTTAGCATTATAAATAAACCTTTTAATAAATGTTAGTAATCGTTAGATTAGATATATGTTAGATGGCATAAAAGTAAAAGTTAGAAGCGTAAATAAATGTTAGTTAACAGAATAATAAAAGTTAGGAGCATAAATAAATAAACGTTAGTTGACAGAATAATAAAAGTTAGAAACGTAAATAAATGTTAGATTAGGAGCATAAATAAATGTTAGACATGTTAGTAGTCCCAACTGTTATATTTATTAGTAGTCCCAAAAATTATAATTTCTCCATAGTAAGGGGTACCCTGCACTTATTTATCATCATAGTATTTATATATTCAATTTATATATTTATGAAAAACTTACATTGATTGTTATGACACCTTCTTCTTTATTGATCTCCTTGGTTGAGCACCTCGTGCTGATAACGTGTTATAATAATAATTGAGCTATTGCAGAAGGGTTACAAATAGAAGATGGTAAAAAGGAACTTTGTTGAATGGTATGAAAGTTGTTTGCCTCCAAAGTAGTAAGTTCTTTTACTTGCAACAACCAAAACAAAGAACAGAGAGCAGCCAGAAAGAAACAAGATGAGAGAGTTCGATGATTGAAGAAGATAAATTATCAATAATTGAGTTATCAGTATGTAATCTCGCATGCATATATATATACACACATTGATAAAGTAAAAGAAAAAAAGTGGGACCCATATGACCCCATATGTCTGCCATCATTATAACAGTATGAATAAAAAAGTAGGTTCTTTTAGTGGAAATTTGAACAAATGAAGATGAAATATTGTAAGAATAGCATCCATTTAATGGGTCATACAAAACATACAAACTAATTTGAACAAAACAATAGGCTTCTTATTTAGTTTGGTTCATGGAACATAAAAAATACCCATATAACATCACACAAGCTCCTTAAACACACAAAATTGACCCAAAGAACCTACTGTTGACCCATAAAAAAGTTGACCAAAAGTAAAATTAAAATACATATTCACGATACCCATTTTGACCCATATACAAACTTGACAAGTATGGAATGAACGTGATACAACGAACGCAAGAGGTCGATGAATATGAAAGGAAAATTATATTTTATAAGAGTTTATGATTTTAAAAGACAAAAATGCCTTCACATGGTTGGCTTGTCCATCATTAATTGTCAATTAGTTTTAACTGATAATAAATGGTGAGACAATTTATGCAAACATCTGATTAAAGATTGGGACTATTTTTGCAACTTTCTTTGTAAAATATAATGTATTTAACGAAAATAATTAGCTCATGAAGAGAATACTTCTGTAATGAATGTAATAGAATTTAAACCTTCACCACTTAAACACAACACCATTCAACTACATACCACTTGATCTTCTAACAATTTTATGAACTTGTTTAGACTTGTTACATTCAATGTGGAATATATTGTATTGATTTATATTGTATCGTCTAGTATATTTTTTAAACGCAATACACTATCATTCATTCTGAACATATTAGTTTTAAATATATGATTCTATGATAAGATCATAGCGTGTTTTTATACCAAAACGTCACTAGGGTGATGGTCGTCATCCCGCATCAACCAACCCGCAAATCAAAAACACAGTTTTGCAAGCCTATGCTTCTACTAAACTTGTGATGCAAGTTTGACTTTAGGTTTGACAAATCTTGTTTTCTTCCTTTTTTTTTCTCAGTTTTTCTTTTCCTATATTTGTTTTCTAAAACAAGTTACTACCATCTTCTTTTCAAAGTAATTTATTTTTACCAACTTTTAACGACTTTGTAATTTCAATGTTAGAAACATATGCGTCGAAATATGCAAACCATAATACTCTCTCTTATTAACGATCGGCCCAACTTCACATGTTTATTTTACGTACTTAATCACGTTAATATTAAAATGGTCCTAATGGGGACACCGCAGGGGTTTTTGGGGGTAGGCCGGGCCAAAAGGTCACGGTTAGGGCTTGCGGTCACGGTTTATGTGTCTCTGTTCCGACACCTCGTGACAACAAAACGACAAATGGGCTGATAAAGTTGAAAACTGGTCACCAAACCGTCACGGTTTGGCCTAACCGTGACCTCTAGGGTACGAGGTTCAGTTTAAGGTACGAGGTAGACTGTGATGTTGACAAAAGGGCCAGGATTCACGCCTCGAACCGTCACTTGGAGGCCAAACCGTGACGGTTTGTGCACCAGATTTTCATCTTAAATACCTTTGAGCTTTCAACACTCGACATTTCATCCAACACTCGAAATTTTTTCATCATAAATACCTTTGAGCTTTCATTCATCCAACACTCGAGATTTTTCAGCATTCGTCATTCCAAAAACACGTTAATTCGAAAACAATGTCGGGTTCGGGAGATCATTATCAAAAGCCGAAGCTTCCAGATTTGAATGAGGTGCCACATATCGAAGATTCGAACCAGGTTGAACTAGTATATGTTTTATTATAACTTATTATTTGAAATATCTAACCATTATCTTTTTAGGAATATTACGTATACGGGAGTCACCCTCCGTGGGGGAGGAGGAAACCAACCCGTCGAACACATTTGCTCAAGAGGCGTACAACTCTTTATTTGGACCGACAGGTTACGGTGAAGGGTACAGATATCCCCCTTGCAATTCTTACGGGCATGCCCCGAACACGTACCACTCAGAAACAGAGCTGGATTACGGACATCCCCTGTACCAGTCAGAACTAGAAATTACACATGTGTCGGATACTTTTAATGGGAGTGACACAGATGAGAGTGACGGTTTGGTTCACCTCGAAGAAAACCATGGGGACACCGCGGAGCATGATGGGGATGAGGATCGGATAAGAAAGGCTATGGTTTCTTATAAAACCGATAAAGTACGAAGAGTTTTTATTCTTTTGTTTATTTTATTTTTTTATTTGTTTTATATATTTTTTTTATGTCTAGCTTTATCATTTTTTTCAGTATTTTGATTCTCGTGAGGACTTGGAGAAGTGGGCTAAAATGAGAGAACGCGAGCATTGGTGCGTCATTGTGGTGGGTCGGTCACGAAAAAGGATGTGAAACTATTATGCAATCGTAGTGGTGAACCTAAATTCACTTGCACAAGTAGACATACTGGGAGCATAATGAAAGGATGTCCCTTTAAACTTGTAGGGAAGTACGTAGGAAAGAGTGACAGTTGGATGTTAGAGGTGAGAAACGAGACGCACAACCACGATCCTGTTGTGTACGAGGAGGGCCACGCACATCTTAGGAAGATGACCACCGAAGAAATTGATCTTGTCGAGAAGTTACACAGGCAGCACGTGCGGCCACGACATATCCATTCAGTCGTAAGGGAGCGCTTTCCCCATAGCGTTTGTGTTGTTCAAGACATATACAATCGGACGTCGAAGTTTAGGGCTAAGGGGAGAAAAGGCATAACACCAATGCATGAACTTGAAAACCTGCTACAATCTAAGAGTTCGTGTATGAAACACGAACGAATGCAACTACTAAGGCCGTGGAAGATGTTTTCTTTTGTCATCCTACTTCGTATAAAATGTGGCGCGCATTCCCGCACGTGATGTTGATAGACACGACGTACAAGACCAACATGTACAACATTTCGTTTGTTCAGGTTATTGGCGTTACGTCGACGTCGAAGTCGTTTTGTATTGCGCATGCATTTATATCGAGGGAACGGCAGGACAACTTCACATGGGTACTGGAGCGGATCAGAGATATGCTCGATGGGTGTGTGGAGCCCCGCGTTATTGTCACAGACAGGGACCTGGCCCTGATGAGCGCGTGTGACACAGTGTTCCCGAGTGCTACTAAAAACCTACGCAGGTGGCACGTTAGGGAGAATATCAAAAGACGGTGGAATATCATTTTCAAAACCGACATGTGGAAGGATTTTTCATACTGGTGGAAGTCCTTATGTTCGTCTCCCACAGAGGCATTGTACGATTACAATTGCAGGAAGATGGAAGAAAAGTTAAATGAAGATGGTAAACGTGGTAAGAATTTTATAGTTATTTTTACTCTAATAATTTATTTGTTCATTTTATAAAATTTGTTATTTCTTTCAAAGGTATGGGAATATATTTGGAATAATTGGTTGGTGCCGTACAAAGAGAAAATTGTTACTTGTTGGATGTACGACCGCCTTAACTTTGGTGAATTTACAACTAATAGGTTTGAGCGCCAACATGCAAACTTCAAGAGTTACCTCACAGGGACCAATAATACGTTGCACACACTTGTCGGATATGTTTGTGACCTCGTGCGCGGCCAGGAGATTGAAATTTGTAAAACATTCGAGGTGTCCCGTATGAAGATTAAAAAAGACCATCGACTATCATTGTTTTCAAAATTGCATTATGAAGTATCCATTTTTTGCCTTAGCCTCCTTGAATCAGAGTTGACGAAAATGGAAATGATTCAGGAGTCTGGGGGTTCATGGACACCAGTTGTTCACGTCCATGGGCTTGCCATATGCTTGTCGTTTGGAGATATACATCCGAGAAGGTTATATTTTCTTAATACATTTTTTACTATTGTCACACGATTGCATATTTTTCACTAATAATTTAACCTTTAAATCCAGTCACAAGTATTCCACTCGATGCGGTAGATCCACACTGGAGGAAGATTGATTTCGAGTCAGCGTACGTCGCGCCGCCTGAACCAGACTACGATGTGAAATTTGATGACTTGAAACAAAAGGTTATGTCGTCTCCCAGTCCTCAAGTAAAGAAAAAATTGTTTAACAAAGTATTTGACTCTTTGTTTAAGAGCAAGTCAAAACTTAAAGAACCTGAGTTGCGTCATGACCGACGTGGTCGTCCAAATATTAAGGAGCAACAAAGAAGAGCGGATTCCAATACATCACAGTATGAGGCTGCTAGACACAGCTCCTATACTTCCTCACAACAAACTATGCCTGACCCGGCGAGGCATAGCTCATATACCCCTCAATTTAAAATGCCCAACGACCGTTCTAATCGGGCAAAGGCTGCTTCAAATGTACCGATTACGAGAGCTACCCTAGGGTTTCCTTTAATATTGAAACCAAAGGACGTGATAAAAGTTATGAAGTTTAAGGATCAGCTGCCCCAATGGATTCACCGGTACGTTTCGACTATAAAAGATGTGCGGCCTGATGGTAACTGTGGTTTTCGGGCGATCGCGGTGGCTTTAGGGAAAAAGCAAAATGAATGGGAATGGGTTAGGCGTCAAATGTTGTCGGAGATGGACGGAAACTGTTGGGTCATTATAAGGCTGGTGCAACCAAAACCACTTCACATAGTCAATTTTGGTGCTACATTCAAAGGCTTCCGAAACCAAGTATGAGAACTTTCGAAGTCTGAAGAGTTCTTCCGAAGACAAAGTCTGGAGACATCAGCTGAAGACATCAGCTGAAGACATCAGCTGAAGACAAAGTCTGAAGACATCAGCTGAAGACAAAGTCTGAAGACATCAGCTGAAGACATCAGCTGAAGACATCAGCTGAAGACATCAGTTGAAGACATCAGCTGAAGACAAAGTCTGAAGACATCAGCTGAAGACAAAGTCTGAAGACATCAGCTGAAGACATCAGCTGAAGACATCAGCTGAAGACATCAGCTGAAGACATCAGCTGAAGACAAAGTCTGAAGACAACAGCTGAAGACAAGTTAAAGATCAACGTCTGAAGACAAACTCTACTTCCGAAGACAAAGAAGAAGTCCCCAAACCTCGGAAGAAGAAGTCTTCGAAGTATAAGTGGCTTCGGAAGAAGTTATTCTTCCGAAGCAATTTAACCTTCGGAAGACACTGCTATGACCAGTGGACATAAGTATGGTCTCTGCCATTCCGCTGCAGATTTCTAATACAGCATGGCTTCTTCCTAAAGAGCCATATTGTTGACCATACTTCATTCCACTATTCACCTTTTTATGATAGTACATGTTACCAACTTTAGTTGGTGACAAAAGGTAAGTCAGGGACATGTCCTGACTACCAAATCTCAGATAAAATGTCTGAGATACCTTAACCTATAGTCTTGTATTATAGGCGTTTGGTTAGAGGTTTCCAGCTGGTATCAAAGTATATCCGGCTGTAGGTAGTATTATATATGTATTCACATTGTAACTCACTAGGAAGAGAGCTTGAGCCTGTAAGAGTCTTGTAATCCTTTGAGTTGAGAAGCAATATATAAAAGTACCTTGAAAATTTACTTCCTGTGTTTATTACTGCTTGTTACTTGTTATATTGTGATCAACTCTTGCTAGACTCGTTCTGAGTGTTGTTCCAGGTGAGTTTGAGAGAAAAACCACTTGTTAATTGACTAAAACCGATCCTGCAATTGGTATCAGAGCTCCAGGCTCTTGATTGTGAGATCTTACCATCCAAATCAACTTGTTTTTCACTCCTCGCTACAACTCACTCACTCAAATGGTCGTTCTCACTAAAGCTGATATGGAAACTGGTACCATGACCAAGTCCCCACTGATCACCCCTAAGACTTTGACACATGGTGCACAAGAATGGAAGGCTTTATCAAGTGTCAAGACTCAAGGATGTGGGATTCCGTTGTCAATGGTCCTTTCATACCAAGCACTACTTCTGCTACTGGTAATCGTATCATTCCAAAAGATGTGGACGATTACTTAGAAGAAGATAGGAAAAGAATAGAGCTTGATCAAAGGGCTATGACTTCTCTTCAAACTGCTCTTCTAAACTCCATCTACAGAGGCTTCAAGAAGTGCAAGACAGCTAAAGATCTATGGGATACACTAAAGCTCATGTATGAAGGATCCAAGGAAACTAAAGAGAATAAGAAAGATCTCTTAAAGAAGCAGTTTCAAAACTTCACTTTCAAGGGTGGTGAGACCTTGACTCAACAATATTTCAGGTATGTTGAGATAGTGGATACTTTGGTGGATATTGGAGTACCTCTTGAGAACAGAGACATAGTTAGGAAGTTCATGTCTTCCCTTCCTAAACTATGGACACACTAGTGTGTTGTAATCTAGAGAACTTCGGACCTTAAGACTCTTTCTCTCACAGAGTTGTATGGTATCCTAAGTGCATTCCAGATGGAGATGAACATGCAAAACTCCTCTGCAAACTCCAATAACCAACTGAGTTCAGCCCTTCATGTGGTTGAAAGGGAAAGCATGAAACCACAACATCATTTGCCGTGCTACCCTGACAACTCACATAATGGACCCTACATTACTCTACATGAGACTCCAAGGTCTCAACAGGCTCAACACAACTCATTTCAGGATAGTTGTGCCTTTGTCTCTGAAAGTGGACACTCTGGGGATTTTCAATATTGCTTTGATGATCTTGAGTGCTTCAGTCCAGATGATGTAGAGTATGTGGACATTGTCCAACAGATGGCTCTCTTAACTTACAGAGCGAAGAAGTTCTTCAAGAGAACTGGAAGGCAATTCCCTCAAAACCCTGTAAACAGCAAGGTTGGGTTTAACAAGACCAAAGCAAAGTGTTACAACTGCAACTAACTGGGTCACTTTGCTAGGGAATGCAAGGCTCCCAAGAACAACCCGGGAACCCCACAGGCCTCCACACATCCCTCAACCTTAAATCCTGAAGAGAAGACAACTGAAACAGCTGCAATAGCTCTAGAAGTTGACTGGAGCTTCATGGTACAGGATGTGACTCCGGTCAAGCACTCATGGCCAGAACAGATGATGCTCAGGTATATGAACATCTTTGCACTCCAGCCTATATTGCTAAGGTTAAACTTTATAAGGATTGTAATATAGAAATCGGATCTGATGTTGAGTCTTTATATATCTTAAAATCTGACTTTAAAAGAGCTGAATCTGACTATCAAAAGAAAATTAAGGAGTTAGAGAAAACTGTGTCTCTTTTAAAACATGAACAAACCAATTACAAGACTCAAATCAAAGATCTGATATCCAAGTTGTCTGAAGCACAAGCCCGGCTTGTAACTGCTGAGGCTCAGGCCAGGAAGCAAGCTATTGTTGAGCAAAACTTCCAAACTATTCTTGCATCATCCTCCCATTCCAAAATGTTTTATCAAAACAAAGGAGGGTTGGGAACCAATGAAATAGCTCCACCACACTCTTATGAGTCTATTAGACTACCTATATGTGGTACTGAGGAGCAAGAGGTTCCAACTGCTGACCCTTCTCCATTGGAATTAAAGGATGAGGCGAAAATAGTGGCCACCACAGGGGAGAAACATGAAGATACACTCATCTCCACTTGTGAAGATCAAATCCTAACCATCAAGACAAGAAGAAGCAGAGTTAAAGCTGCTAGAAAGACTGCCAAGAAGGTTGCCGAGTCCAAGCTGAAGATTGACCCAAAGCAAAAAGGTGTCTTTATCTCTGCTAGATTCCAAGTGGTAGGTACTTCTGATTCAGGAAAGGAGTGTAGTACCAGCACTCCTGTCCTATCAAAGGATCAGAAGTTAAAAGGAAAAGTTGCTGATGAAGAAAAGAAGTCCAAGAAACAGCAATCTTCAAATTCCCAAAAGGCTAACATCGCATGCATAATGTGTGGTCTGCACAACCACATGGCTAAAGATTGTTACTACAATCCAGCAAGCACACATTATGCAAATAATGTTAGAAAAGAAGGAGTCAGGGAAGGTTTCACATTTGGACCATTTCAAACGGTCCAAGTGATGAAAAAGGGAAAGTTGGTCTCGGAAGCCAAGTTGCTTTCAGAAGAAAGTATTTCTTCCGAAGAAAAAATGACTTCAGAAGCCAAAGCTTCTAAGGTTTGGAAGAACAAGAGAGCTCCCTTGAAACCATCCCAGAAGAAGACTGCTTCGGAAGAAAAGGTGATGAAGGCTTCTTTCGAAAAGAAAGAAGCTTCGGAAGAAGACCATGCTGCAAAAGCTTCAACAAGCTGATCCTCCAAGATCAACCAAAGGATGGACTGGAAGATCAAGGAAGATGCAGCAGCCTAAACCTCTTCTTCAACGACCTCTATTGAACCCTAATGCATATCTTTTGGTTCAATTATGTCATTATCTTTGGAAGAGCCCAAGACCAGCAAGGCTTGGGCTTCCAAACAAAACTAACCATCTCATCTTATATGCAGGGACATCCATTTAACAAGAACAACAATGTCTGGATTGTAGATAGTGGATACTCCAGGCACATGACAGGGAACAGATCTTTCCTTCAATAATTCCAGAACTATGATGGAGGGCCTGTCCAATTTGGAGGTGAGGCCGGAGGATATATTTCAGGCAGAGGAAGCATATCCAATGGTAGAATAAACATTGATAAAGTTCACTTTGTCAAACAGCTTGAACACAATCTGTTAAGTGTTTCTCAGTTCTGTGATCAAAAGCATCAAATGCTTTTCACAGAACATGAGTGCATTATCCTCAAACCAGGGATGATAATTCCTCCGGAATTGGTGCTTATTAGATCTCCCAGGAAAGGGGATATGTACAAGCTGGATATGAATAATGCTTCTTCTATGGGTAAAGTATCATGCTTTCTTTCCAAAGCTGATAGTGATGAGTCAACGCTATGGCATAAACGTATGTGTCATGTAAATTTTAAGACAATGAATAAATTGGCTAAAAATAACTTGGTACATGGTTTGCCTAAAAAGAAATTTTTCTGCAAAGTTAACTGTGTTGCATGCCTGAAAGGGAAACAACACAGGACATCTCATAAATCCAAATGTGTTAATTCTATCACTACTCCATTACACTTGTTGCACATGGATCTCTTTGGTCCCACAAGTATAATGAGCATTAGAAGGAAATCACACTGCCTTATGATTGTTGATGATTTTGTTAGATTTACATGGGTATTCTTTTTAAGAACTAAAGATGAAACTGCTGAAACATTAAAATCTTTTATTCTTAAAATAGAAAATCAAATTGATCACAAGGTTAAGATCATTAGAAGTGATCAAGGGACTGAGTTTAAGAACTTTGTTCTTGACCCATTCTGTGACTCAAAAGGGATTGCCAGACAATATAGTGCTCCCAGAATTCCTCAACAAAACGGTGTTGCTGAGAGTAGGAACAGGACACTTATTGAGGCTGCTCGAACCATGTTAGATGATTCAAAACTACCTCTAACATTCTAGGCAGAGGCAGTTAGCACTGCATGCTATGTGCAGAACAGGGTTCTTGTAGTTAAGCCCCATGGAAAAACCCCTTATGAGTTATGGAACAAGAGACCACTGTTCATTGGCTTTCTAAGGTCCTTTGGCTGCAGGTGTACCATACTTAACACAAAAGACAACTTAGCAAAGTTTGCTGAGAAGTCAGATGATGCTATCTTTGTTGGATACTCTTCTAGCTCCAAAGCTTATAGAGTATACAACATTAAGAATCAACAATTTGAGGAGTCATCCAATATAGTTGTAAATGAGCACACTCCTTTTTTTAGGGGGAATGGACCTGATTATATCTTTGACTTAGAATTGTTTCCAAACTATTCTAAACCATCTTGTGAGAATGTTTCAGATGGAACAGGTGCTCAAGGTGATGATGATGCTGATGCTAATCAACTATTTGAGCTACCCAGACCTCTTCCAAATTCTCCAAGAGCTAAAAGACAACAAGCTTCAACCATTCACAGATCTGATAGTGTAACTATCTCAAGGAATAGTGAAGCTTCAACAAGTGAATCACTTGATGAACCTCAAAGCTCTTCAGGTGATCCATTACAACACCAGGTTGAAAGAAGTAGTATTCTGAAGGAACAGGAAACTGTTAATACCACTTCACGGCCAACCATCGATGATGTTTCTCAGTTATTCAATTAGTCTTCATTAAATGACTTTGAAACAGCAGCTGGACAGAGTGATCCAGTTCCTGATCAGAAAATGTCCAACCTGGACCTATCTCTACAACTGGAAGTGATTCCTCGTCTTAAGATTCATAACACTCATCCAACTGAAAACATCATAGGGAATGTCTCTGAAGGTGTGAGAACAAGAGGGCAAACTCATCATGGGAATGTCTGCTTGTACTCATGCTTCTTATCTCAGATGGAACCCAAGAAGGTGAAAGATGCCTCGAAAGATAGTAGTTGGGTTGAATCGATGCAGGAGGAGCTGCTTCAATTCAGAAGACAAAAGGTCTGGAATCTATGCCCACTACCTTCTGGTCAAGTACCCATAGGCACTAAATGGGTTTTTAGAAACAAGAAAGATGATAGAGGCTTGATTATCAAGAACAAGGCAAGATTAGTAGTTCAAGGATACACCTAAGAGGAAGTAATCGATTATACTGATGTCTTTGCACCAGTTGCAAGACTTGAAGCAGTTAGGATCTTCCTTGCTTATGCTTCATCCAAGAACTTCACTGTCTACCAACTTGATGTCAAGTGTGCTTTCCTATATGGGGATATAGATAGGGAAATATACGTATGTCAACCTCCAGGATTTGAAGACCCACAGCACCCCAACTATATGTGCAAGTTGGACAAAGCTCTATATGGGCTACACCAAGCACCTAGGCTGTGGTATGAGACTTTGTCTCAGTTTCTCCTGAAGAATGGCTACACCAGAGGTACCATTGATAAGACTCTCTTTATCAGGAAGACTGGAGAAGACATTTTGCTCGTTCAAGTCTATGTTGATGACATCATATTTGGTTCTTCAAATGACCAAATGTGTAAGGACTTTGAGAGCACTATGAAGCAGAAATTTGAGATGAGTTCCATGGGAAAATGGACTTTTTCCTAGGAATTCAGGTGAAGCAATTGAAGGAAGGATTCTTCATCAATCAATCCAAGTATGTCAATGACATCTTAGAGAGATTTGAGATGAAGGACTGTAAGCCAGCCAAGACACCCATACCCAAAAACCATAATCTTTGCCCTGACCTTGAGGGAGAGGATACTGATCAACATCGATATAGAGCAATTATTGATTCTCTGATGTATCTCACTGCTAGTAGACCTGATAACATGTTTGCTACTTGCATTTGTGCAAGATATCAGGCTGCTCCAAAGGTGTCTCACCTAGCTGCTACAAAGAGAATCCTCAGATACCTCAAAGGAGCACCTAAACTAGGTCTCTGGTATCCAAGAAATAGTGATTTCAATCTCTATGGATACTCTGACAGTGACTATGGTGGCTGCAACATTGACAAGAAATCAACATCAGGAGGATGTCAATTTCTTGGTGGAAGGATCATTTCATGGCAATACAAGAATCAATCCTGTGTATCTACATCAACTGCTAAAGCTGAATACATTACTGCTGCTAGCTGCTGTGCTCAGCTGCTGTGGATTCAGAACCAGATGTTAGACTATGGATTCAACTTCTTGAGTACTCCTATCCATATTGACAACAACAGTGCTATCTCCATCACAGAAAATCCAGTGAAGCACTCCAAGACAAAGCACATTGATATTAGGTATCATTTCATTAAAGATATTCATGAGAAAAATCTGATAAAGTTAATCAAAGTTGACTCAAATGAACAATATGCTGATTTGTTCACAAAAGCTTTTGATTAACAAAGGTTTAAATATCTCATATCAGCTATTGGGATGATAAACATTGATTAAACAAACTTTTTTGAAAACTTTTTAATGTGTTAAGTCTTGTGTCAATACAATTTAAGCCCTGTTACAAAAGATCTCCTTGAAATATTCCCAGTGTAAATTTCTTCCGAAGAGGAATTAACTCTCGGAAGATATTCCTAAATATCTTCCGAAGTCAAATTCCTCCATGGAAATTTTCTTCTCGGAAGAATTTTTAGTCTCGGAAGAAACGATTGATTTCATATCAGATCTACTTCCGAAGCTTATAACATTCGGAAAGCAGTTCATACCTTCGAAAGCAATGATTTGCTTTGGAAGAAAGGATTGCCTTCAGAAGACAAGTTACCTTCAGAAATGTTTTACACTCGGAAGGAGAATTTTTACTATGTAATGGAAATCTTTTTGGGCCCCACTCTGTAAAAGGTAAAGATTTTGTTGATGATGACTGATTATTTAAATTTATCCCTTACCGCCACTGTCATTTCATAACCGCAAACCACCGCTCTACCACCATTACCGCAATTCTTCCCATTTAAATAATCCAGACTGTTCAATTTCATCTTCTTTTACCAATTTACTGCCCTAAAACATTTCCTTCACTTCCAATCCTGCAATTCACCCAAGCTCAAATTTACCCTCTCTTATAATGGCGCTAAACCCGCAGCACAACCAAGTTGCATTACTTGATTCGTCAAGAGATGCTGACTTCACTGAAATCATCACCTTTCTTTCTGAATCAACCGACTTCACGGCGCTTACTGTTAACCCCACCTGTAACACCCCAACTCGGAGAGGCTAACGTGTCACTATTACAGATATCAAATCAAAAACCAAATCTATGATATTAAAGAGACGGTCAAAAGAGATAAATTCAAACAAACCAAATAATCCGAAAGAACCTAATTAAGTTGTTCATTACATCAATTAAGGTAAAATATAATCTTGCTCTTCAACCACTCTTCACTGATTTCCCGGAATACCCTGATTACCTACAATCACATAAGAAAACACCACAAAAGAAAATACGGCTGAGCCAAAAGTTGCTCAGTGACGGAAAGAACAATAGTAGCGATTCGAAGCATAAAATACTGATATCTGATACTGAACGGATCATATGGTATTGAAACGGAAATCTTATTCTAAACATATAATACTGATACTGAATTGAACATGTAATACTGAACTGAACTGATCTACACGACACGTATATACAAACAAAATAAGTCGTGTAATATAAGAAGTACCCAGAGCCGAAACTGAACTGATAAGTATATAGCTAGCTAGACTATGCACTAATGAGATGGTGTGTGGGGCGTACACACATAATTCCATCCCCCGGAACTGAACTCATCTGAACTAAACTAGGATCGATCCATCCGCCTCCCAAATATTATGACCAAAGTACTACTTGAGTACTAACATGTTAACGGAGACGCCGTGAACTATTTATAAACACCGTCACGAAAAGTGTCATGTCATTGACGCCACAATGACATGTCGGACAAGCTCGGGTAACAGAGTGCTAAATCAAATGGTAGTACAGCTACCAACATATGACATATCAATAAAATTATTTATGGGAACATGCAATAATGAGCATAAATTTATAAGATATATATCGCATGCTATAAGTCTCAATAAGTAAAACTAATCAATCGAACGAGCCAGCGCATAACTAAATAAATAATGATAGACGACTAGTAAAATACCGAAGGCCAAACCAGTCATATCAACGGAAGCGAAGACGACATACTAAAGGTATCAAATATCCGTACTACAAAGTAACGGCAAAGAATAAGTTTTATACTAAGATAAAATAACCAAGAATCCGTACCTTATACACGAATGACAATAATCAGAAAAAGTTCTAGGCTCGGTTAACGCCGCGAGAACCTACGATATTGTAATTCAAGTTATAGTCTGGATTTTCTTATTTGGGATTGGAAAAATTCCAGTTCTGCCCCTGTCTGTTCGCACTCGTTAAAAATACTAAACGACGTTTAAAAATTCTGAAAATCTCCAGTTTACTAGATTAGTGATTTTGAACAACTTTCATTTAGAAAAGTTCCTGCTCTGCATTACCGAAATATGAGAAAAATGTGGATTTTTACAGCTGCGCAGAACTGCTAGCTGTTACGAAAACGACTGTTTGGAGGTCTAAACGAATGAGTTTTTCGATGTTTTATATATCAACGGATTCGTCTTTTGACGAACTTCGTCATGGGTATAAGGTTTAACTGATTTGGATCTGTTACCAAAAAGTTATGGCCTCTGTAAGTTGGCTGTAAAATACGTATAAATCAAGGTATTTTGATAAACCGTAAAATCATTTCTGGTTAAAATACATCCGTTACAGCTTTGGAAATATTTTATAAATATGTATAAATCATGATTTAAATAATACTAAGTGAAAGGAAACGTTTAGACTAATAATAATTTATTAATTATTATTTAAAATCTATTCTTTTTAAAGAATTATTCAAAAACATTCTTTGTTAACATGTTTTATTACAAAAATGTTTATTTAATTAAACTTAGAAAAATATAGAAAATATATGGTGACCTTTAAAATATTTGAAATTTACCATACGATTTGTATATTTTTTTAAGAATTTTCTGTAATTTATTTAAGGCTAAAAGCCTTTTAAAAAAAAATTGAGGTGCCCGGGTTTGAACCCGGGCACCTCCAGAATTGCAAACACACCCAGGACCAGTGAACCAAGGCTTACAGCCGCACTAGTTCCCGGCTTCTAATTCTTTTAACACAATTTCCAATCAAACCCCCAAACACAATGAGCCCTAGAATCGATTCACCCAAAATCGAACCTCAATTGGCTGTTGTTTATGAAATCAAGCTTATGGCTTTGATTGCTCACGTGAAACCGAGTAAGTAAGTGGTTCTAATTACCTAAATTGGAGATCAAAACGTCGAGGATAATCGATGGATAGGTCGCGGCTGCCCGAGGCCCAATTGATATGCAAATGTGGATAATATTTCAATTTGTTTTACAGGAAGCTCCTACTGGATCAAATGATGAAAAGCCCTCTATCAATTGCAAGATAGAGGGGTCGGATTGAGGTTTTCAACCGAGTTGCAGGTCCGCGATTTAGAGAGATCGAACAGAGAGTTTGTGTTTGTTTCTGTTGGATTTGTGAGTTGGAATCAATTGTAAACAGGTATATGATTGATTAGGTAACTTTAATTCAATTATTATTAATATTCGAGTGGGTTTTTGAGCTGTAACCGATCGGGAATAAAGTGGTTGGATTATTGCAATCGTGAGCTGTAATCCGATCAAGTGTAGTGTGTGTTTAGAATCTAATCCGTCCCACTAATGTTTTGGTGCGTTGTGGGGTTTAAAAACCAAGTTTAGAATCATTTTGGGGGTCGCCGGAGTTCGCGGTTTTGGCCGGAACAGTGGCCGGTGAGGTAAATCGGGAAAACGGGGATGGGGGTAGGGTCAAAACAAAATTACACATTCGGTCCCTGTGGTTTAATCTCTTGTCACTTCCTGCACAAACTTGATAATTTAAGTTTTCAAAATGGCAATTAACCCCCCTGAACCTTTATTATTATTATTATCATTATTATTATTATTATTATTATTATTTTGGGTATTATACCACCGTTTACTCCAACCATATGACCGAATTTTGGAGAAACGGTCAAGACGAAATCCTAAATGGGGTTCGCGTCCTAAGGACCCGCATTTGTGGACAGGAGTTGATCATAAGTGAACAACTCATCAGGGAGCATCTAGAGCTTCATGATGATGGAGCTCCTACTGAGTTTCCTAAAGAAGACTTAGATGGCACATACGTCCTCATGTGATACGGTGGAGATGTGAGCAGATCAACCGTATACAAATTCAACTTCTCACATCATTGGAAGTTTCTCCTGCACATCGTTTTTCACTGCCTATCCAACAAGTCTGGGGGATGGGATCAAATCCCATACGAACTAGGATGCCTAGGTCACGAGTTGGTGAGAGGTCTGCGCTTCAATTACTCAAGGTTTGTGTTGACCAATTTAATTGGAAATCTTAGAAGGGGGACATTCTTCATGTATCCTTGATACATTCAACACTTCATAAACTGTGGGATGGAACAGAGCAAGCTTGTCTGCACAGCTGCTCTAACTGTTCCTCAAGTGCGGCCTGCCATCTTTAAAACTTTGAAGAAGGTGTCCATCAACTTTACTGGCAGGTATACTCCTTTACCTCCAGACATGATTGAGCGCATAGCTCCTGGTGACATCCCTGTTAACCCCACAGGTGATGAACCCACACCAGCAACCACCACCACAATGCCAACATTACCTTCTCCATCCATCAAATTCACTTACCAAAGACACCCCAAACGAACCCTTGTTCAATCTACTCTGATTGAACAAGCTCCTCCAGTTCAACCCAAAAGGACTAGAATGGAAACATGGGCTCCCACTCAGTCAGAGGTCCTACCATCCTTCACCATTGACCTCAATATGGGCTTTGAGTCTCCTCAGTCTTAAACCCAAGAGCCTGACACCCAAGCTTTTAGCCCACAGGGTGAGTATTTACACTCCCCTGTGCAGCCAATAGTTCCCAGATCAGTAGGCCTAACCTCCCTATCTTTTACTGATCCGCTCCTTAAAACTGATGAAGAGATAACATCTCTCCATGGCCATGAAGTTGATCTACAACACCCTCTCCAAGATCAACAGAGCCTGGAGACATCCCTTATCTCTAGCCCCCATCAGCAAGCCTTAACTGAGGTGAGTCCTACTGATATGGAGGGGACTCATGTAGGCTCAGCTGCCACTACTCAGAGTCTCTCATTAAGTTTTCAGGACAGTGGTAACATCAATCAGACTGAGTGTACGACAACTTTGTCCATTGATGTCTCTGAAAGAGATAACTTTGAGCAAAGGTATCCAGGGTGCCAAGAAGCCACATCTGGTGGTGAGACTGAACATACTAGGTATGTTATCTCATCTCCCCATGATTCTTCACTTGAAGATGAGGGAAGTATGCAACTCATTATTTAGTACTTGATCTCTAAGGTCTCAAACCTTCAATCTTAGGTTAGGATCTTAGAGAACAGGTCAGCCACTCAGCAACTTGAGATTGACAATCTCAAGGCTAAACTAGCTGAGAAACAGACGGAGAGGTCTTTTAGGCATGTACCTATCCAAGTCTCATTGACTTCTTCCTCTAGCTCATCTAGCTCTCAAGATGATGCTACCAAAAAGGGGGAGAATGTTCAGAGACAAACACCTGAGGAACCACCGATCCAGTCCTCAACTTCCCAAATCATCATCATGCCTGAGTCATCTCAATCTACTCTTAAGATTGACTCACACATGCTTCATGATCTCTACAGACTTTTCACAAAGTATGTATTGATATCCTCTTTCGATCAGCCCAGCCCTGACACCACACTGATCTACTTTGGAGCTGAAGAGCTTCAAAGGCTAATTGCACCTTCTACCACTGTGGAAGAAGTTGGTGAACCTAAGGTCCACATGGAACCTAAGATTAACTTCGAAGGGGAAATGGGGACTGATGGCCCAACAACTGAAACAGTTGGGACAGAACTTACATTTACTTCCTCTTCCAAAGCTGAAGTTAAAGCTTTAGAAGAACAGACTGAAACTTCTGAAGCTGAAGTTGAAGCCTCGGAAGAACAAGATAAGTCTTCCGAAGCCGAGATGGAAGCTGCGGAAGGACTATTCAAAATGTCTGAGGAACTGATCATCACAGATGTTATTGCTGAAATAGCATCTGAGTTGAGCAGGGAGGACATTTCTGATCTACCTCCATCCCAAACACCATCTCTACCTCTCTCTCAATCTGAACCCTCTACCCAAGAACCAGCGCAGTCAAAAGACAAAGGCAAAAGGAAAATGATTGCGGAAGAGATTCAGGAAGAGGAGAAGATTGCAAAGCTGAAAAGGAAAGGTAGATTCCCGGCTGAGAAGCTGTTAGCTGCTACTTCAAAGGCAGTTGCAGCCAATCAGGAGGCTATCAACAATAAGAAGAGAGAGGAACTCATTGATCAGCTCATCAACCTAGGAGCTGCAAATGAGGAGACACTCCTACTACCACTAGAGGAGTTGGTGACTTTGGAGAGGTCAACCAGGCTAAGACAAGAAGAAGAAGAAGCCAGGTTGGCCTTAGAGAGGGAAGAAGAAGAGCAGAGGAAAGCAGCCTTGCAGCTGAGAGAAGCTAGGATAAAATTCCCACTCTCCAGAGGATTTAACCTTCAAGACCTTTCTCTCCATGATAATGATACGATCCTCTAGCTCCACAACAAAGAGCAGGATCAAATGGAGAAAGAAAGGAAGAAGGCTGCAAGGGAAAAGGGCAGAGAGAAGAGGAAGAAGGAAGAAGAGGCAAGGATCTCTGCCACCAAGAAGCTTAGTGACAAAGCCTGGATGAAAGACTATCTTCGAGCTCACGGCTTCTCTGGTAGGTAGGTGGGTCCTGTGTTTGAAAAGACACTCCAACGGATTGTCAGTGAAATTAAAGCTGACATCCGTAGGGGAGAGAGGAGGGAGAGGTATAGAAGGGGACAGGGAATGATCTTCACCCCAACCACTCAACCACAACCAACCACTCAACCACAACCAACACAAGAAGAACCAATCCCATTCTCCTTTCCTATCAAAACCGAGCCCTTAGATAAAACCTTCACCCCTGAAACTACAAATCTACCCATACCTACTTCATCACCACAACCACCTAAACTTCCCATCCTTAAACCCAAAACACAACCCAGAACCACTGAATCCAAACCTACCCAACTGATACCCAGACCATCCCCTCAGCCTTCTCAACATCTCTCTCTTGAAGAGTTTAAGGAAATCAAGACAAAGCTCAACAACTGCACAACTCTGAGCAACATCTCCTGTGAGGAAGATCTCATCAACATCACCTATTTTGATGACTCTTCAAGTTCCCTTACACTAGATCAATTTCTTGATTTTCCTAGAGGAACTTTGGGCCAGGCTGCAAGACTTCTTGGTCTCAACTCTGATTCTCTGAATGCTGAAGAGAAGAGACTTAGAAGAAAACTTGTGACTCTGCTGGATACAAGAAAGGAGGACAGGATTCCTAGTCAGTCTCCTGCGCCTAGGAAAAGCATAATCCAGTGGAGGTTCGATGAAGCTTCTCACAACTTTGTTGTGGAAAGGGAGAATGGTGAAATCAACCGATTCAATGCCACTTCTCTGTTGCACCTCAGCAGATTTGACATTGCTGAGCTTACAGAGAAGCCATTCTCCAACCCCTCCAACTCTAAGACTGCTGCTATCATCAGAAATCATCTCAGCAGTCTTCACTTGGCAGAGCTAACTGCAAAAGCGAAGATCAAAGAAGAGTTGAAGTTGAGAAGACAGGAAGAAAAGGAAAGACCTACGACCAAGGGAGCAGCCTTTCTACAAATGGTGGAGGGTCCGGAATTGGAACCTATAGTTAGATGGGAATATGACTATAGTTCCCATCAACTAACTCTTTTCAGAGGGCCACAGGAAAGGGTACATATAATCCAAGGTAACAGACTAGATGTTCTGTCTACTAAGGATTTGTACAAACTTCTCAGCACCACATCAAGGAAGAATAAGGAAACAGATAGATATCTACTTTCCTTGGTGCTGAAAGTTTTGAGAAGAAGAGAGAAGTAAAGTTTTGGTAGCATCAGCCTAGGGGGAGTTTGTTGGGTCATTATAAGGCTGGTGCAACCAAAACCACTTCACATAGTCAATTTTGGTGCTACATTCAAAGGCTTTCGAATCCAAGTATGAGAACTTCCGAAGTCTGAAGAGTTCTTCCGAAGACAAAGTCTAAAGACATCAGCTGAAGACATCAGCTGAAGACATCAGCTGAAGACATCAGCTGAAGACAAAGTCTGAAGACATCAGCTGAAGACAAAGTCTGAAGACATCAGCTGAAGACATCAGCTGAAGACAAAGTCTGAAGACATCAGCTGAAGACAAAGTCTGAAGACATCAGCTGAAGACATCAGCTGAAGACATCAGCTGAAGACATCAGCTGAAGACAAAGTCTGAAGACAACAACTGAAGACAAGTTAAAGATCAACGTCTGAAGACAAACTCTACTTCCGAAGACAAAGAAGAAGTCCCCAAGCCTCGAAAGAAGCAGTCTTCCGAAGTATAAGTGGCTTCGGATGAAGTTATTCTTCCGAAGCAATTTAACCTTCGGAAGACACCGCTATGACCAGTGGACATAAGTATGGTTTCTGCCATTCCGCTGCAGACTTCTGATACAGCATGGCTTCTTCCTAAAGAGCAATGTTGTTGACCATACTTTATTCCACTGTTCACCCTTTTATGATAATACATGTTACCAACTTTAGTTGGTGACAAAAGGTAAGTCAGGGACATGTCTTGACTACCAAATCTTAGATAAAATGTCTGAGATACCTTAACCTATATTCTTGTAGTATAGGCGTTTGGTTAGAGGTTTCCAGCTGGTATCAAAGTATATCTGGCTGTAGGTAGTATTATATATGTATTCTCATTGTAACTCACTAGGAAGAGAGCTTGAGCCTGTAAGAGTCTTGTAATCCTTTGAGTTGAGAAGCACTATATAAAAGTACCTTGAAAATTACTTCCTGTGTTTATTACTGCTTGTTACTTGTTATATTGTGTTCAACTCTTGCTAGACTTGTTCTGAGTGTTGTTCCAGGTGAGTTTGAGAGAAAAACCACATGTTAAGTGACTAAAACCGGTCCTGCAGAAACATGTGGTATTGGCAGAGTAATTTGAACCGCGAGATGCCTGGCTATTATGATTCTGTTCGTAATAGATTAAATTGGTTTGGCACGACTCAACCCGCACCCGATACCCATTGGCTAACTTTTCTGGCCCATGGACTTGTAATTGCGGAAACATTCACTTGTATTGTGCATCTTATTTCTTCATTTGGCAGCCAGACATGGTTCCCACTGAGAACAGCCCCAGAGCCATTATTCACCTATCCAGTTGTCGCACTTGCTCATATTAACCAATATCACTTTCTTTGCATACAATTGGAAAGGGATTACCCAATGCCAGTGTGAGCTATCATTGGCCGAGATTTGCATATCAACAAGCACTAGAATGGCAAAATATGTATGAGGATCGAATAAATAATTACGTTAGAATAATGGATCGTCAAAGAGGCACCAATGCCTCCTGTAAGTTATCATTCTCCGATACTTTATCATATTAATGAAGATCCCTTTATTTGATGATGATGATGATGATGATAATAAAATAATAGTACAAATAATAGAAATAATAGAAATAATAATAATATTAATAATAATACTACAAATAATAGTAACAATAATAATAATAATAGTAGTAATAATAATAATAATAATAATAATAATAATAATAATAATAATAATAATAGTAATAATAATAATAATAATAATAGTAATAATAATAATAATAGTAGTAATAATATAAATAATAATAATAATAATAATAATAGAAGAAATAATAATAATAATAATAATAATAATAATAATAATAATAATAATAATAATAATAATAATAATAATAATAATAATAGTAATAATAATAATAAAACACTAAATCAAATAGGAGGATAAACTGTCACGGTTTGACCAAACCGTGACCGCTAGGGTTTGGCAACGGTCACGGTTAGGTCTAACCGTGACCTCTTTTCGGGCGCATGGCCACTGTTCGGGCGCATGGCCACTGTTCGGGCGCATGGCCCTTGTTCGAGCGCATGGCACTTGTTCGGGCGCATGGCACTTGTTCGGGTGCATGGCCACTGTTTGGGCGCATGGCCACTGGTAGGTATTTTTTGTAAAAAATATTTACTCAGAAAAATTTTAAAAAATAAGGCAAAAGGTCACGGTTAGGGCAAACCGTGGCCTTTTGCCTAATTTTTTAAAATTTTACTAATTAAATAATTTTATAAAAAGTACCTCCATGAATCGGTGGTAGTGGTTTCGAGCCCACACCACTCCCCTGTTGCTTTACTGTCTTAACCAGTCGGTACGGGAGTTGTTCGCTGAAAGGTATAGAAAACAAATTCTTTTAAACTAAATTGGACCAAAAGGTCACGGTTTGGACAAACCGTGACCCCTTTGTTCACATGTGGCGTTGTGGAATGAAGCTGTCACGGTTTGTTGACACAAAGTGTCACGTGGTGACCTAACCGTCACAGCTTGTTGACAAAAGAGGTCATGGTTTGGTCTAACCGTGACCTTTTGGGGTTCCCTAAATCCACACATTAACCGTTTATGATCATTTACGTATATCGAATCGGATATTTTTTTCATGAACATGCACACACATCAACATATATATACAATAAGAACAAATACACTTCGTAAACGTACATACAAACATGCGTACGTGAACAAACCGTGACGTTTTAATGATAATCTAAACAATCTTATCGGGAACATATCAACATATATACACCTTATATTTTATAAACCAATGTTCAAACATACATAATAAATTCTAATAATAATAACAATAATGATAAATAATAATAATAACAATAATAATAATAATATACTCTAATTAAAAAATTTAATAGTAATAATTTTAAAGTTGATAATAATAATAATAATAGTATTATTTTGTGTATCCAGAAACTACAAAATAAACTCTAATAACAACAATAATGATAATAATAATAATAACAATAATAATAATATACTCTAATATAAATAAAAAATTTAATAGTAATAATTTTAAAGTTAATAATAATAATAATAATATAGTATTATTTGTGTATCCAAAAACTACAAAATAAACTCTAATAATAATAACAATAATGATAAATAATAGTAATAACAATAATAATAATAATATACTCTAATATAAATAAAAAGTTTAATAGTAATAATTTTAAAGTTAATAATAATAATAATAATAATAATAATAATAATAATAGTATTATTTTATGTATCCAGAAACTAAAAGGTTACGGTTAATAATAATAATAATAATAATAATAATAATAATAACAATAATAATAACAACAATAATAATAATAATAATACAAAAAGCAAGAGGTCACGTGGAGGCCAAACCGTGACCTCTTGAGATATTTTTTGAATCTGCTTTCCCCTCGATTAGTGCACCTGCCCCTCGAGTACCGCACCTACCGCGTGTGTAAGAGGTCACGTGGAGGCCAAACCGTGACCTCGCGGTCACTGGTTTCACCTTCAACCGTTCGCACACCCCATTTCACCACCCCATTTCACCACACCCCATTTCACCACACCGTTTCACCACCACAACCACAACCGTTTCACCACCACCGCCGCCAAACCGTCACCGCGAGCCCTCCCCGTGACACATTCATCCACCATCTCCCACCACCACCGCCGCTCACCATTTCACCACCACAACCACATCCGCTCACCACCATTGCCGCTCACCACCATCTGCGCACCACCATCGCCGCTCACCACCATCCGCGCACCACCACCGCCGCTGCCCACCATCTGCACACCACCACCGCCGCTGCACCACCGCCGCTGCAACACCGCCGCTGCACCACCACCGCCGCTACATTATCGTTTTCGGTACGTAATTTACAACTTTAAACCATAGAGGTGAACATAGATTTGATAGGTTTTCCCAAATAGTTTTGATAGGTTTTCCATTATAGATTTGATAGATTTTTCCATATGTGTAGCGTAGTATGTCGACGGTTTGTTATTATTATTAAAAATAATAAATAATAATAATAATAATAAGAAGAAGAAGAAGAAGAAGAAGTAATAGTAATAATAGAAATAATAATAGAAATAATAATAGTAGTAGTAGTAGTAGTAGTAGTAGTAATAATAATAATAATAATAATAAGTAATAATAGTAATAATAGTAATAATAGAAATAATGATTATGGACAGGTTGCAGCCTATTAAAGATGTTAATGTGATGGTCGAACTCTTGGGGCCCGTTTTAAGCCAAAAAGCCGGGATGGTGTGGGGCGTTTTAGGGCTGACCTTTACTGATCACATATTAACATCCTTGACAAAGGCTATGTAAAATCTCCAATTGGTTCATAGCCTTCCTGGATCTAGCCGTTGGTGGCCTAACAGATTTTATTAAATATTCAGAGTTTATATTGTTTATAAGTTTTTAAGTATGTTTTCTAAATAAACATACCTCCTAGGGAGGCCTCCGGCCTACTTAGTTTAGAATACATACTTAAAAACTTATAAACAATATAAACTATGAATATTTAATAAAATCTGTTAGGCCACTAACGGCTAGATCCAGGAAGGCTATGAACCAATTGGAGATTTTACACAGCCTTTGTCAAGGATGTTAATATGTGATCAGTAAATGTCAGCCCTAAAACGCCCCACGCCATCCCGGCTTTTTGGCTTAAAACGGGCCCCAAGAGTTCGACCATCACATTAACATCTTTAATAGGCTGCAACCTGTCCATAATCATCCCCCTGAATTTTTACTATCGCTGGCCTTCCAGACTCTTTTTTTATTAATAATAGTAATAATAATAATAAGTCATAGAATCCAGTTACGCATGGTGACGTTTTAACACTTAGATGTTTAGCCTCTTAGAGAGACTATCATCAGAAGAATAAATTTAAGAAGAAGAAAAATTACCAGAATTCTTGGAGCGTAGGCGCTTGAAACTTTGAAACTTTAACTTCAATATATTATAAGAGAAATTTTTACAAGAGAGTGGAGAGAGGTTTCGATCTTAGTCGTGATCGAGGTGTGTCCTAACTAATTACAATTGCCTCTATTTATAGGAGGCTCAGACACTAGAATATGCTAATAATATGCGAATATTCGCATCCTATGCGTATTACGCATCTAGAGTACAATTATTAAAGTTGCTTTATAAAAGCAAAAGTTACAATAATGTAACAACCAAACAAAGTTTGTCTGGTGAGTGGAGAGATTTCGTCCTTTCTTTAGAATTATTGACGTCCTTTATTTTGTGGTGGGACCTATTGCATCATTTCTTTTCTTTTGAGTTACCAGATATTTCTGGTCCTTCTTCCACCATTATTCTTTGGTAAGCTTCTTCATTGAAGTCTTCTTCATATGGATCTTGAGAGTCTTGAAAATTAGATAGATTTTCTTCATTATTTGAAGATGTACCTGATATAGTATCCATCGAAGGAGATGCTCCTTTCTTGAAATGTCTCGCTATGTCCTTCTTCATTTCTACGAGATATATTTTCATAATTTCTTCTTCACTGATATCCTCAGTGCCTTTAATCATTTTAAGCCTTGTAACAATATGATTGAACGGACTAGGAGATTCCCTTTGTTGTTTCTTCTGCTGTTGCAGCTTGTATGACTGTATGACTTCCTGGATATAATCCAGAGTGTCTTGGCAGTTTAGCTTTCCATTTTCTTCTTGCATCATTTTCTTCCAGAATTTAGTCATAAATTTTCTTTTTAAACAAAAAATATTTTCTGGGGTATAACCCATTTCTGGAACCCACTTCAATATCCATGGGATACTGAACTGAGTGAAATAATAAAATGAAGCCATTCCTTCAATAAAGGTGTTATCACGTTGGGCTTCGATTAAAATTGGAGATAAATCTACCCATGGGTATATAATTCTTTAAATATTTTTGCATTCTTAGTAAATATATTTATTGATGGACCATATAACTGCCACCATTTAAAAATCCAGTTTGGAATATCCGAATCACAGACTTTTGAACATATTTTTATAAACCAAGAATGTTTTTGACTAGGATTCTCATATAAAAGAACTCTGTCAAAAGCTTTGATATAATCCCAATAGTTATAACTAATAGGATTTTTAGATTCAGGAAATATGATTTCCCTTGTCCTTAGAGGTGATGTCCACCAAGTTTCAACAGATATGATCTGTTTAATTATGATTTTACTAGAAACTGATGGCTTTATTGGCCCCAGTATAATGCGTTATTTCGCATGATTTGTAACACCCCGAAAAGTCAAAACGGGTCAAATGGATTAGAGGCTTATTAATGGGCATTTAATAAAAGAAGGCAAAAGGGTTATGGGCTAGGTGGGGTTCATGGGCAAGATTAAGGCCCATAACCAGCCCTTAACCTGCCCAAGACACCACCATCTTCTCATTCCAACCCTAACAACAAAGAAATTCGTAGAGAGAGAAAGTAGAGAGAGAAAGTGCAAGAAACTTAAGATTTGGAGCTTCTAAGATCAAGGGATTGAAGATCTGGGTGTTTATGCATCAAATCTTAAAGAAAGGAGCAACAAACAAGGTAAGAATCGACCTCTAAGACCTTCTGTAGATCAAACCCGGATTCTAGGGTTTTGGGGTTTTGAAAAGTTTAAAGAAACACATAAAGGTCGAATTTTTACGTATGAAAACGTGTAAAAAGCTTAGATTTGGCTTCATGGAAGGTAAACTAAGGATTTGGACGTAAAAAGTTAAGATTTTGGGTTAAAAACGGGCTGGCTCTGAGTTTTTGTTCATCCAGCGAAACTGGGCCCCGATCCAGCGAATTTAAGTATTCATCCAGCGAAACTGTGCATTTAACCAGCGAAACTAGGAGAATCTTAGCGAAACTACAGTTTCGCTACAGCGAAACTACAGTTTCGCTGATAGCTTCGCTAAGTACTTAGGCTGACCTTAGACGTTGTGAAACTAGGAAATTCCAACGAAAGTTGGGCGCTCAAGGCAGTGAATTTGTCCAGCGAAACTGGCAGAAATGCTGCCCAGCGAAACTGGCAGCGAAACTGCCAGCGAAACTGCCAGCGAAACTATGGGCGAAATTATGAAGAAAATGATGTTTTTGTGTATAACTTTCGTGCAGCTAGAGCATTCGGACCATAGCTTAAGTAACTTAGGAATTAAGCTATTTGCTAAGTTCAGGTGAGTTCTAGATCCCCTTATTTAAATGTTTTTCCTTGTTTTTGGGGCTATTATGCATAGTAAACATAAGGTTTTCAAGATAAGGATTTCAAGGTGTTTTAACAAGGAAATACATTTTTCTAAAGCAAAATGTGACACTTAAATAGCTCAAAATAATTTTCAGGCGCGCTGACCTGGCAGCCCGGTCCCAGCCAGGGGCGTTGCCCCTTGGACCCCACTAGGGGCTGCTGCCCCTAGGACCCTGCTGTCAGGGGCTGCCGCCTCCGAACCCCGCTGTCCCGCGGTGGGTCGGTTACATGTTATGATGACTAGTACTTGGCATGTTGTGTACTTAATAAGCTAAGTATATATATATATTAAGTGAAAAATAATACTAATGAGAAGTGGAACTTAACGAATGTTACCCCCGGGCCCGTTTGATGATGAAAAGTCTTGCAAGCACTATGATAGACTTCACTTATGTGTGAGTCTGATGTATGATGATGGATCCGTATTCATGAGCGGGCTATGTGCCTGCTAGTGTGGATCAACTGTCGGGGGAAACTACCATGAAGATGTGTACGACGGGGATCGATCGACCGTCGGGGGTAGCGACCATGGATAACGTGTACCGACGGGGATTGACATTCGTTGTCAATCAACATGGAGAGCTTGCTTTGTGCAAACCTCGCTGATGATGAAGTAAAACGAAATGAAAGAATAAAAGATAATGAACGTGCCTAATGTGATGCAAGTAATGTTTGTAGTATGATGTATGCGTGTTCATTATATGAAAAGATAAAAGATTATACTTTCTTACTTATATAAAACTAGAAGTCACTCAGCGTGGCTGACTTTTTATGCATAATAGTGGGCAGGTAGGCGCTGATGCTGAGGATGTCACCACGAAGCTACTTGGGGAAATATGGATGGCATTCCTATTAATGAAGTCTTTATTGTAATTAGTGAACAAGGAATATGTTTTGTTTACCTTTAAAAGACAAATGTATGAGTACAATGGGGTTTCTAAGTCTTTAACGAATGTTTAATTATTTTCCGCTGCAATGTTTTGTTATTGAACTGAATTTATGCTATGAATTGCCGACTGTGAGGTTTCCTGGGAATGGGGCCTTACAAGTTGGTATCAGAGACAAAGTTTAAGAGAAATGGGTAAAACATTTTTTCAAACCTAAACTTAAACTGAGAATGGGACCAAATGAGGGATGCCAACCCAAGTAGCTACGTGCCATCAGGTAAAATATTTCAAGTAAACTGGCAATATGCGCGCGTGCTATTTGTTTTATATACGTGTAGATTTGAATGCTGACATGTGTTAGGATAGTGATTGCTTGGGACAGGAGGGTAAGGTAAGTAGTTAATCACACTTGGCCACTGTAATTAAGGACTTACCATACTTGTAATGATCTGAGCAATTAACTTGAATAACCATTTCGGTGTTTAAATCTTATAGGAATTAGATATGGCGGGTAAGAAAGCTGGGAAGGCTACACGTGGACGTCCTCGAGATGGTCGTACCACTACACCATGTGTCACCCGGAGCAAAGCTAAGGCTCCCGAGACTGTGCACGAGGAGTCAGACCTCCATAGTCAACCAGAGGGCGAGGGATCAGCAACCATCAAGTCCACTGTGAAGGAGGCCATCGCCGATGAAGTCTACAATGTCATGCAAGATGTCTTACCCTCGGTGGTGAATGAGGTGCTTAAAGCAGTCAAGGATGGAGATAAAGCTGATAGGAAGGAGAAGGAAAATGAGAAGAATTCTGGAAGGTCCACTGGGAGGACGGAAGGAATCTGAAGAGGAGCCATCAAACCCTAAGGTGGTAATCCACGATGACGACAGTAATGAGGAGGCTGAGAGGGAGACGGTTAGGGGGTGCAACTATGGGGCATTTCAAAGGTGCAAGCCCCCAACCTTTGACGGTAACGGCAATGCTACTGCCGCTCATCGATGGATCAGAGAAATGGAGGCGGTACTGGAAATTAGTGAATGCCGCGAAGATCAGAAAGTTAAGTTTGCCACTCATTCTTTCGTCGACTCAGCGCTGTGCTGGTGGGACAATATTGCCCAGGCCGAAGGAAAGCGGTCGATAGCCAAACTGAGGTGGTCCGAGTTGAAGGAGTTGGTGCTGGAGGAGTATTGTCCCCATCGGGAATTAGACAAGATTGAGAAGGAGTTCTTGTATTTGGAGGCTGGGAACATGACTCATCAAGAGTATACCTCCAAGTTCAATGAACTTGTAAGACTTGTGCCAGACATGGTAACACCTGCATCCAAGAAGAACAAGAGATACATGCAGGGTTTGCCAGTGGACATCAGGAGGCACATGATTGCGGCTAGACCAGGTACGTTTAGGTCTGTGGTGGATTTAGCTGGAAGGTTGTACGATGAGAGAGACCCAATACCTGTGCAAAAGAAGGTGGAGAAGTGGAGTGGGAACAAGAATGGAAATGGGAAGAGGTTCGGAGGTGATAACTTCAGGGGTGGAGAAAAGAAGATGAGAGCTGAGGGTCAATCAGGGAGACAGGAAAATACAGGTGAAGGGGGTGCCTGTAGAAAATGTGGAAAACGCCATTTTGGGAGTGTAGGGTTGGGACTGGAAGGTGTTTTAAATGTGGGGGCGAGGGCCACTATGCTAGAGAGTGCAAGGCGGTGAAGTGCTACCAGTGTGGCGAGATAGGGCATGCGGAGAACGACTGCAAGAAAGGAAAAATCAGGAGGACCAGGAACAGTTAAAGCTGGAGACAAAGGGAAGGGTGACAGTTTAAAGGCAAAGGCGAGGGCGTTCAACATAACTCGTGAGGAGGCCAGGGTAGATCCAAAGTAGTTTCAGGTATGTTTCTGGTGCATCACGAATATGCTTCTGTGCTCTTTGATTCTGGTGCTAGTAGGAGTTTTGTGTCTGCTGCCTTTTGTCGTTCGTTGCATGATAAGAGTAGGAAGTTAGACGAGCCTTTCTATGTAGAAACCGCCATTGGTAGATCCACTAAGGTAACTGAAGTGATTGAGGATTGCCTGATTGAGTTAGAAGATTGTAAGTTCCCTGCTAGGTTGCATGTTATGGCCTTAGGAGGTTTTGATGTGGTGTTAGGCATGGATTGGTTAGCTAGCTATGAAGCCAATATTGTATGTAGCAAGAAAATGATTCGTCTAACAGCGCCCGATGGTAGTTCTGTTACGGTTCGTGGGGATAAGGTGTGCTGTGTGCCGAAGGTCGTGTCGATGATCACAGCCGAAAAGTACATAAGACGTGGGTGTAGCGCTTACTTGGCCTACGTGAAAGATGTGAACGCGCCAGAGCCATAATTATCAGACGTGCCAGTAGTACGCGAGTTTCCTGACGTCTTTCCCGAAGACCTGACTGGTGTGCCGCCTGACCGTGAAATCGAATTTCAAATTGATTTGCTGCCGGGGGCGCAGCCCGTCGCTAAGGCACCATATCGATTGGCTCCTTCAGAGATGGTAGAATTGAGGGACCAGTTGCAAGATTTATTGGATAAGGGCTTCATCCGGCCAAGCATCTCTCCATGGGGTGCTCCAGTTTTATTCGTCAAGAAGAAGGATGGTAGCATGCGAATGTGCATTGACTATCGCGAGCTCAATAAGCTGACCGTAAAGAATCGATACCCATTGCCAATAATCGACGACTTGTTCGATCAACTTCAGGGTGCCAGCTGGTTTTCAAGGATAGACCTGCGGTCTGGTTACCACCAATTGAAGGTGAAAGAACAAGATATTCCTAAAACAGCGTTCCGTACGCGTTATGGACACTACGAATTTCTCGTCATGTCCTTTGGTTTAACTAACGCGCCAGCTGCTTTTATGGACCTTATGAATCGGGTATGCCAGCCTATGTTGGATAGATCGGTGATAGTGTTCATCGATGACATTTTGATCTATTCGAAAAGTGAAGAAGAACACGCCAATCATATTCAAGAAGTATTGGAGACACTCAGAAGCGAGAAGTTATATGCTAAGTTCTCTAAGTGTGCATTTTGGCTTCGCGAAGTTCAATTTCTGGGTCATGTGGTTAATCCCGAGGGGATCAGAGTGGACCCTGTGAAGGTTGAAGCGGTAATGCAATGGGAATCTCCAAAGACGCCAACCGAGATTCGCAGTTTCTTAGGTCTGGCAGGTACTACAGGAGGTTTATCCAGGATTTCTCCAAGATAGCTTCTCCTTTAACTAAGCTGACCCGGAAGGACGTGAAGTATGAATGGGTCCTGATCAGGAGAACGCCTTCCTAGAACTAAAGATGAGGTTAACGCAAGCCCCTGTCCTAACGCTACCTGAGGGGAACGAGGACATGGTAGTCTACTCGGATGCCTCATATGCAGGATTGGGTTGCGTGTTGATGCAACGAGGGAAGGTGATAGCCTATGCTTCTAGACAACTAAAAGCCCACGAGGCCAATTATCCTACACATGATTTGGAGTTGGCAGCGGTGGTGTTTGCATTGAAGATTTGGAGGCACTACCTGTATGGGGTGAAGTGCACCATCTTCACCGATCATAAGAGTCTGAAGTATTTCTTTGAACAAAAAGAACTCAATATGAGGCAGAGGAGGTGGCTGGAACTGATCAAGGACTATGACTGCGAAATTCATTATCATCCAGGCAAAGCTAATGTGGTTGCTGACGCCCTTAGCCGAAAGGGACGTCCCGAACCAATTCGGGTGAGGGCTTACCAAATAATTATGACGCCTGATGATATGAAGCGAGTGAGGGAGTTTCAGGATGAGGCATTAAGAGAGGACAGAGTCAACTCTGAAAGAATGAAAGGGCAAACTTCAGATTTGGGGGAAAACACCCTGGATGTTAGAACTCGATCTGGGAGAATGTGGATCCCTCTCTATGGGGATTTGAGGGGAAAGATCATGGATGAGGCTCACAAAACTAGATATTCTATTCATCCTGGTGCCACAAAAATGTACCAAGATCTGAAGAAAGATTATTGGTGGCCAGGAATGAAGCGTGACGTGGTTAAGTATGTAAGCAAGTGCCTGACTTGTTTACAGGTGAAGGCAGAACACCAAAAGCCATATGGGAAAATCCAGCCGTTGGATATTCCTGAATGGAAATGGGAACACATCACGATGGACTTCATCACGAAGCTACCTCGCACGACGAAAGGAAGCGACACGATCTGGGTGATTGTTGACCGTTTAACAAAGAGCGCCCATTTCCTACCAATTCGTGAAACGTTTTCCTCTGAGAAGTTGGCAGATCTATTCATCAAGGAGATCGTGGCTCGTCACGGCCTGCCAGTGTCTATCGTTTCGGATAGGGACACGCGGTTTACGTCTAAATTCTGGAAGAGGTTCCACGACTCAATGGGGACTAGACTGCATATTAGTACGGCTTACCACCCCAAACGGATGGTCAGTCGGAAAGAACGATTCAAACGTTAGAAGACATGCTACGAGCATGTGTGATCGACTTTGGAGGAAGTTGGGATGAGCACTTACCGTTGGCGGAATTCTCATATAATAATAGTTACCATGCCTGCATTGGTATGCCCCCTTACGAAATGTCGTATGGTAGGAAGTGCAGAACGCCCGTGTGTTGGGGTGACATCGGGCAAAAGGAACTAGGGAGCCTTGAAGTGATTAAGGTCACAACGGAGAAGTTAGATAAGATTAAGGCATTCATGAAAGCTGCAAAAGATCGCCAGAAGTCTTATGCTGATAAGAGGCGTAGACCGATAGAGTTGAGGTTGGTGACAAGGTTATGCTCAAGGTATCGCCATGGAAAGGGATCATTAGGTTTCGAAAAAGAGGAAAGTTAAGCCCGAGATTCATAGGACCTTTCCGCATCATCGCAAGGGTAGGGGAAGTGGCCTACAGACTAGAATTACCTGATGAGTTGAGTGGAATTCACACTACGTTCCACGTATCTCACCTTAGGAAATGTTTAGCAGACGATGATGCATTTGTACCATTAGAGGACATTGAAGTTGACGAGCGACTGAATTACGTAGAGCAGCCGGTGGCCATCCTGGATCGGAAAGAGAAGCGCTTACGTAATAAAGTAGTCCCACTCGTACGAGTACAGTGGAGACACCGAAAAGGATCAGAATCTACGTGGGAGGTCGAGGAGGAGATGAGGAAATTTTATCCTCAATTGTTTGATGACTGACAGGTTTCGAGGACGAAACCTAAATAAGTGGGGGAGACTTGTAACACCCTGAAAAGTCAAAACGGGTCAAATGGATTAGAGGCTTATTAATGGGCATTTAATAAAAGAAGGCAAAAGGGTTATGGGCTAGGTGGGGTTCATGGGCAAGATTAAGGCCCATAACCAGCCCTTAACCTGCCCAAGACACCACCATCTTCTCATTCCAACCCTAACAACAAAGAAATTCGTAGAGAGAGAAAGTAGAGAGAGAAAGTGCAAGAAACTTAAGATTTGGAGCTTCTAAGATCAAGGGATTGAAGATCTGGGTGTTTATGCATCAAATCTTAAAGAAAGGAGCAACAAACAAGGTAAGAATCGACCTCTAAGACCTTCTGTAGATCAAACCCGGATTCTAGGGTTTTGGGGTTTTGAAAAGTTTAAAGAAACACATAAAGGTCGAATTTTTACGTATGAAAACGTGTAAAAAGCTTAGATTTGGCTTCATGGAAGGTAAACTAAGGATTTGGACGTAAAAAGTTAAGATTTTGGGTTAAAAACGGGCTGGCTCTGAGTTTTTGTTCATCCAGCGAAGCTGGGCCCCGATCCAGCGAATTCAAGTATTCATCCAGCGAAACTGTGCATTTAACCATCGAAACTAGGAGAATCTTAGCGAAACTACAGTTTCGCTACAGCGAAACTACAGTTTCGCTACAGCGAAACTACAGTTTCGCTGATAGCTTCGCTAAGTACTTAGGCTGACCTTAGACGTTGCGAAACTAGGAAATTCCAACGAAAGTTGGGCGCTCAAGGCAGCGAATTTGTCCAGCGAAACTGGCAGAAATGCTGCCCAGCGAAACTGGCAGCGAAACTGGCAGCGAAACTGCCAGCGAAACTATGGGCGAAATTATGAAGAAAATGATGTTTTTGTGTATTAACTTTCGTGCAGCTAGAGCATTCGGACCATAGCTTAAGTAACTTAGGAATTAAGCTATTTGCTAAGTTCAGGTGAGTTCTAGATCCCCTTATTTAAACGTTTTTCCTTGTTTTTGGGGCTATTATGCATAGTAAACATAAGGTTTTCAAGATAAGGATTTCAAGGTGTTTTAACAAGAGAATACATTTTTCTAAAGTAAAATGTGACACTTAAATAGCTCAAAATAATTTTCGGGCGCGCTGACCTGGCAGCCCGGTCCCAGCCAGGGGCGTTGCCACTTGGACCCCACTAGGGGCTGCTGCCCCTAGGACCCTGCTGTCAGGGGCTGCCGCCCCCGAACCCCCGCTGTCCCGCGGTGGGTCGGTTACATGTTATGATGACTAGTACTTGGTATGTTGTGTACTTAATAAGCTAAGTATTATATATATATTAAGTGAAAATAATACTAATGAGAAGTGGAACTTAACGAATGTTACCCCCGGGCCCGTTTGATGATGAAAAGTCTTGCAAGCACTATGATAGACTTCACTTATGTGTGAGTCTGATGTATGATGATGGATCCGTATTCATGAGCGGGCTATGTGCCTGCTAGTGTGGATCAACTGTCGGGGGAAACTACCATGAAGATGTGTACCGACGGGGATCGATCGACCGTCGGGGGTAGCGACCATGGATAACGTGTACCGACGGGGATTGACATTCGTTGTCAATCAACATGGAGAGCTTGCTTTGTGCAAACCTCGCCGATGATGAAGTAAAACGAAATGAAAGAATAAAAGATAATGAACGTGCCTAATGTGATGCAAGTAATGTTTGTAGTATGATGTATGCGTGTTCATTATATGAAAGGATAAAAGATTATACTTTCTTACTTATATAAAACTAGAACTCACTCAGCATGGCTGACTTTTTATGCATAATAGTGGGCAGGTAGGCGCTGATGCTGAGGATGGCACCACGGAGCTACTTGGGGAAATATGGATGGCATTCCTATTAATGAAGTCTTTATTGTAATTAATGAACAAGGAATATGTTTTGTTTACCTTTAAAAGACAAATGTATGAGTACAATGGGGTTTCTAAGTCTTTAACGAATGTTTAATTATTTTCCGCTCCAATGTTTTGTTATTGAACTGAATTTATACTATGAATTGTCAACTGTGAGGTTTCCTGGGAATGGGGCCTTACATGATTCTTTTTTGAGGATTCCTCATAAAATGTTAGAGACTTATATGTCTCAGCAGGATATAATCCTTTATCAAGATATCGATTGGTTATTAACCAAGGATTATCTTTCCATTTTTATCTTTATTTTCTAAAAGAAGTATAACTTCTTTGTTTGGGTTATGAACCCATTCATCATCATCACTTTCATCAGTGGTGATTTGGGCATATGATGCCTTGCCTTGAGGATTATTTTCCTTTGAAGCTTTGAAGGCCATATAATCCTTCCATGTCTCTTCATCAACTATGTTTGATGATGACGCACTTGTTGATGCGTTAAAAGCTATAAGCTTTTTATTCCCAATTTGGGAATAACTCTTTCACCTCTTCCCCTATGAGAGGAAGATCTTCCACTACCTCTGCTGCGTTCCCAAGGAATCATGGCTGAAATTAAGCATAAGAAATTATTAATCTCTTTGCTTCTAATTCCTGGATTTTTCTTCTGACTTCATTAAGTCTTCCCTGCAAGATCTGCAAAACATGTTCCTTTGCCTTTCTAGACAAATTTATTACATTTTTAATTTCCTGCATTCTATTTAAAAGCATTGTTTCTATTAATAGAAATTCATTTCTAGTTTCAAGAATTTCTTGAATAGTGTTTCCTAGAGGTCCTTTATTATGACTCATTATGCACTAGAAATTATAGTCATTTTGGCTTCAAGTTCTTCTATAATCTTTTTAAATATTCTTTTTCTGTCTCAAGAATTTTAAATTCTCTAAATTTATCTTCAATTTGTAATAAGCTTAGAGAGCTATTTTTCCTTTCTTCAATATAATTTTCTTTTTTAACTTGAAGTTGGATTTCCCTAATTTGCTTATTAAGGATATTAATATATCTTAAATATGCCAATTTGGAATATGTTATTCCAATTGGTCCTTTAAAATTTTTGGTTCTTGAGGGGGTCTTCTCATTTTAGATACTCCCTGGTAAGAAAATCAGGTAAACTGTTATCAGTTCCCTTTTTATAAATTATTTTAAAATCAAATGGCGCCAAATGTGACTGCCACCTTGTAAACATTTGCTTAGAAACATCATGTTTAAAATCTTTAGTAAACATATATTTTGCCGCTTGACAATCTGTTCGTATAACAAATTTTTTGTTATATAAATCATCTTGAAATTTCAAAACACACTTAACTATTGCTAAAATTTCTTTCGCAATAGTAGCATAATTCTTCTGGCTAGTATTCCACTTACCTGAATGGAACCTAACAAGATATTCTTATTTATCTTTTGGAGACTTTGTTTTAAAATTCCTCCATAGCCTATCTCAGAGGCATCAGTCTCAACAATTTTATCCATCATAGGATTTGCTATCATTAGGCAAGGAAGGTTTTTAACCTTTTGCTTTATTTTTTGAACTGCTCTAGTATGATCTAGAGACCACGGTTTAGCATTGTTTTTTAATCTTTCATATAAAATTGCAGTATCTTCTGCTAAATTTTTATAATACGGAAGAATATAATTTAGGCTTCCAAGAAATCTTTGAAGTTGAGTTTTATCCTGTATTTCATCAGGAAATTTTGAAGCAAACTCAATACTTCTATTAATTGGAATTATATTTCCTTGGTTGATATTATGACCCAAAAATCTTATATTTGTTTGGAAAAGCATCATTTTAGTTCTAGATATAACTAAACCATTTTTTAAAATTATTTCTTTGAATATATTCAAATGTTTAAATTGGGTTTCAATATCCTTAGAAAATACTAAGATATCATCAATATAAACAATGATAAATCTACTATATGGAATAAAATATCATTCATTATATTTTGAAATTCTGAAGGTGCATTCTTCAGACCAAATGGCATTACGTTCCATTCTTAATGTCCTATAGGTACTGTAAAAGCAGTTTTGTACCTATCCTTTTCTTCTATTTGAATTTGCCAGTATCTGACTTTAAATCGAACTTTGAAAATATATTTGCATCATGCAATTTATCTAGTAAATCTTTCTTATTAGGTATAGGGTACCTAATCCATTTTAAGACTTTATTAAGAGGTTTATAATTTATTACCAATCTAGGTACACCTCTTTCTTGTTCTGCATGTTTATTAACATAAATGCGGTACATGACCACGGAGACTTAGAAATTCTGATTAAATTTCTATCTAAGAGAGATTTTATTTCTTTCTTACATAATTTCATATATTCAGAATTCATTTGGCATGGCCTTGCTTTAGTCGGTATTTGACTTTCTTTAAAATCATCTTCGTATGGGAGAGAAACAATATGTTTCTTCCTTTCCCAAAATACATTAGGATGATCATTACATATTTGTAGAGAAAATTGATGCTCAATTAATTAATCTTTTCTTGTAATTTATTCTTACTTAATGTTTCTTGAATACTTAAAGAAAATATTTCTTTTTGTAGAAATTCAATTTGATTTATTTTTGCTTTCAATAATTCTTCTTTCACCTTATTAATGTCCTTGTTAAAGGATTACTTATAACGGAAAATTTATTTCTCTTTCCTGGTATGTACCAGTTATTCCAGTACGATCTATTCTTTTATAGAGAAAATCTTATCAAGAAATGGGCTACCGAGTATCACTTGGTATGCTAAATTTTTTACTAGTACAAAATTAGTATCTATACAAGTATTTTCTTGACATATGAATGCCTTAGGTATTTTATAATTTACCTCGAGTTTTCCTTTACCCGCATGACTCAGACTATGAGAAGTCTTATGGTAATATCTTACAGGTACTAATCCTTCCTGTATGCAATTCAAATCTGCACCACTGTCTATTAGCGCAGTTACTTCTATAAAGAAGTCTTGTCCTATAAGGAGTTTTATTTTCGTAAGCCACTTTTGTGAAGTTATAATTTCCATAATATTTTTTAAATAATGAGATTCTGATTCTTCTGGTTGAGGAATTATTTTCCTATTTCTAGACCTATGATCCTTTTTTCTAATTCTTTATTGTTTTGCTGTAATAATTTTATTTCTATTTTCAGATTATCAATTTCTTGTTTTAATTCTTGGATATCAAAAGGTTTCTTATTCTTTATGTTTAATTGATTTTTTAATTCTGCCAAAGAGAAGGGTTTTAGTTCTGCAGAAGTAGAAACTTCTTCCTCTTCTTGGCTCTTAAAATGTGACGAGATTATTTTCTCTTTTATTTGTGGATTATCTATGAGTTTTAATAATTCTAGAATTTCATTAGTTATTACATTTATTTCCATATCTTGGAATTATGAAATAATTTGATAAATATCATCTTCTTTTATTTCTGGATTACAACATTCCTTGTTGCTATTACTATTACAGCCTTTTTCTTCCTCAGATGAAGAATAAAGACTTTCATTTTCTAAATTGTCTATTTCTTTTCCTTCAGAAGAAGATTGCTCAGAATTGATTCTGAATCTGACTCTAACAATATCTTAGAGATTTGATTTTTCAAATCTTCATCTTCTAGCTTATTAAGCTTTTTCCTAACCCAACAAGTTCTCGCTTTGTGACCTATTTTGCCACATTTTCTACAAATTAACTTAGGCTTATATGAAGCTTTGTTTTCTTTGTATTTTTCAATTCTTTTAAATTTTCTATCTTCCCTCTTCTTTTTCCTTTTCCTATGTTTATAAGGGTTAGATTTCTTTAATCTTAATGACTTAGAAGTACTAGGTTTTACTTCTAATCCAAATTGTTCGCAAAATTGACCTAATTACCTCTTTTCATTTAAAGAGTGTTTCTTAATTTGGTGGTTTAATCTTATTTCATTGCATAGATTTAAACCTTCTTGCATGCATATACCTATTAATTTCCCATAAGTATATTCATCATAATCTATATTATTTCCTCCTTTTCTAAGGTTATTCCTTATTCTTTCTGCAAATAGATGAGGAAGTCCATCTATGAACTTAGATTTCCAATGAGAGCTATTACTCTCTCGGAGTTTCATTACTCTTGTTAAGAACGTATCCTTATACCATCTAAAAGATGTAAGGGTTCTACACTTAAGATTTTGTAATAAAGATCTAATATTCTCTGAATTATCAAACCATCTGCCTGTAAAATGTTCTATGATATTTACTATTAATGAATAAAAAGAATTATTTTCTGTAACTCCATCCTCTTCTTTTACACTATTAAGGATTTTCCTCCTATCTTCTTCAGATAGATAGTTATCCCACCAGCCTTTAAGTTGTCCTGTAAATCCTGATATAATCATATGAGCTATTGTCTTAGTTGAGTTTTATTACTCTGACAAATCGTACTATACATTAGCATCCTATGGACTGTTTTATATATTTGAGATTCAGTTTGACTATCTATGTTCCATTCATAGATATTTTTACCACTATATGAGTTATTAACTACATATTGTTCTTCTTCTATAAGAATATCCTGTGCTGTTGGCCTAGGATAATAATAAATTCTTTGAGTTGGCTTATCAGCAAACTTTGATGACATTTTTGCTATTTCATCATTTATTCTTTGTTTATAATTTTCTTCATTAATACTTTCTTCAAATTCAGTTAAAGTATTAATCTTGAGATTCTTTAATATGCTTATTGAATCATTTAGAGTTTGAAGAATATTTTCTTCCGATTTTGTTTTAAAATCTGTTTTTTTGGTGGTAATTGTATGCTTGGAGTAGCACTATATTCTTTTTATTATTAACAATAGTTTGTTTTCTTTGAAGTGTGATAATATATTATCCATTTTTTTAGCAATATCCTGCAATTGTTCTCCTATTATTATAAGGTATAAATTTGTATAATTTTGTGATTTTATTAGGTTATTTATATGAGAAATTGTTACTGCTAAGGTATCACCTTCCAGTAATTTTTGAAAAGCTTGATAACATCTTTCCTCTCCTTGTTTTTCTATTTTGAAACCAGTTGTTGGAGGGAAAACTTGAGTACTTATCGTACCATTTATATTATATTGTCTCTCTATTATCGAAATTATACTTTGAGTATATTTTTCAATAAACCAAGGGACAAAAGGTATAACCTTATTTTTTTCTGCTAAATCACTATAAAATTTTTCACTAAAGAACTCTTTTTCTTTGTTATTGAAATTAGGAAAAAACCATTTCCTAAATAATTCCCATTTGGGGGTAAAAAATTCCTTCGAAATTGCATCTCTTAATAGAGATCCTGGAGTAAAATCTAATCTTTCTTCCATTAATTATGCAAAATTAAATTCTAATTCGATTATTTCCGGATCAACTTGCTTAATTCCTCTGACTATATTATCAGAGTTTATTCTTAATTCATCTATTTTTCTTTCAAGAAATTCTTCCCTAATCTTAGAAGTAGACGCCCTAGAAGGACTCCTAACAGTGTAGTCTATTGGTGAAATATAATAGTGTGATGACACAGATTTAGATAGAGATGGCTCACTATTTGTTTTTATATTTTCGAATTTTATTTGTACAAACCTTCCATTGTTTGTAAAATATTTATTGGATTATGATCCGTATATTGTTGTGACGGGGTAGCTTTATCTATCACCCAATTTTGTGGAAAGTTTATTTCTTCTCATTTTATTCTTCTTCTGGTAGTTATGTTTGATTTACCAAAATTAGTTTCTATCATTATTGTTTCATTTAATGGTTTATCTACCATTTTACATTGTGGATTTAACGTGAATAAAGGTTTATAATAAATTCTACAACAGATACTTATTACCTCTGATCCTGGAGCATAATTGTATCCATGAGTCATGACATTTAGGTGCTGTTTGTTTTTTCTGCAGGAAAACGTCTGCAGTCTGCGGACCACATCTGCAGACATCTGCAGCAGAAGAGGTGGACCAAACGTCTGCAGTCTGCAAGAAAAAGACTGTTTGATTTTTTAACATCTGCAGACTGATAAAATATGATGTAATTAAAGTAAAACTATTTTTTAAACTTTAAAAACTAGTTTAACATTTAAACATAAATACAATAAACTTTAAAAACTTTAAAAACTAGTTTAACATCATACCCAACAAGATACCCTTTTACTTTTATCCGGCATTTCATCAAACAAAACCTTAGCACTCACCATATCATCCGACTTAACAAACCCATTAATCATCACATTCCACGAGTAATCATTTCGTCGAGGCATTTCATCGAACAACTTCTTCGCCTCTACACAATCCCCACTACTTGAATACCCAACAATCATAGAAGTCCAAGTGACCTCATTTCTCACAAGCATTTCATCAAACACCTTACGCGCACTCACAATCTCCCCACATTTCCCATACAGATCAATCAAACTAGACCCCACAAACACATCACCTTCAACACCACACCTAACAATCAACCCATGAATAACCTACCCTTCCCTCAACGCAAGAACACTAGCACAAGCTTTAACAAGCGACGGGAACGTGTATTTATCGGCACCAACATGACAACTTTGTTTCATGCGCTTGAAGAAACTGATGGATGTAGCTAACGATGAGTGTGTGCAATGGCCTTTGATGAGGGTGTTCCAGAGGTAAATGTTGGGTTGATGAACGCGATTGAAGACTGATGATGCGTATGGATGTGGGTACGAGAGATTGAGTTGCAGATGGTGATGAATTGGGTTATTAGAACGTGATCTTGTTCGGAGCCTTTGCGGATGATTTGGGCGTGTATTTGTTCGAGGGTTCGAAGGTTTTTGCAGGCTTTTAAGAGAGACAATGGTGAAGAAGATGAAGTTGGTGAAAGCCACCATGGTGAGGAGAAGAGGTGGAATGGGTTGCTGATTTTTGAGGAGAGGAGAAGAGGAGAAGAGGTTTGGATGAAATGTCTTCCGTTCTGAAGACACTAGTCCATGTCTTCCCCAAGAAGACCTCAGGAAGACATTTTTAAATGAAATGTCTTCGGAAAATCAAACAGTCTGTTCGATTAAAACCTCTTCCCGCGTCTGCGTACGCGCAGATGAAGAGGTTGAGAAGAGCTTTTGTAAAAAACAAACACCACCTTAATGTCAAAGCATCTAATATATTTATATCTAACAGTGATAACTACAAATTTGGATAAACATTAAAATATACCGGGCCATGGGCCAGGCTTGACTGAACAATTCCCATAAAGGATTGTTTCCAATCTAAGTTTCTAGCATCTCTAAGAGCTGTTATAAAACTCTCTGGTAAGCCTTCTAATGTTAAAGGCTTAAATGCTATTTGCACAAGACCTATATGAATAAATTTATAATCTTTTTTATATTTATTTAAATCTCTATTTGATAATAATCTTATTATCATTTCATCCTTATTTAAAGAAAATGTTTTTTCAGTTGTCTTCACAACTTGTTTTAATCCTAATTTTCAAAAGAGCCTAATTTATAAATTAGCTTGTAATCAGTTTTTGGAATTGTCCATTTATTTAATAATTCTAAATTATGAGGGATATCATACTCCTCTTCCATACTGTTTTTAATAGTATCTTCTGATTTTAATATGTTCATAATGTATGAACAAAGTAAGTGTTACAACATCCACATACATTAACTTTCTTCTATGGCTTTTTTGAGCAACATGGCTCTGATACCAACTAAGTAGGCCGGAGGCCTCCCCAGGAGGTATGTTTATTTAGAAAACATACTTAAAACTTATAAACAATATAAACTCTGAATATTTAATAAAATCTGTTAGGCCACCAACGGCTAGATCCAGGAAGGCTATGAACCAATTGGAGATTTTACACAGCCTTTGTCAAGGATGTTAATATGTGATCAGTAAAGGTCAGCCCTAAAACGCCCCACGCCATCCCGGCTTTTTGGCTTAAAACGGGCCCGAAGAGTTCGACCATGTTTAACTAAGTAGGCCGGAGGCCTCCCCAGGAGGTATGTTTATTTAGAAAACATACTTAAAAACTTATAAACAATATAAACGGTATGAATATTTAATAAAATCTGCTAGGCCACCAACGGCTAGATCCAGGAAGGCTATGAACCAATTGGAGATTTTACACAGCCTTTGTCAAGGATGTTAATATGTGATCAGTAAAGGTCAGCCCTAAAACGCCCCACGCCATCCCGGCTTTTTGGCTTAAAACGGGCCCCAAGAGTTCGACCATCACATTAACATCTTTAATAGGCTGCAACCTGTCCATAATCATCCCCCTGAATTTTACTATCGCTGGCCTTCCAGACTCTCTTTTGTTTAATTAATAATAGTAATAATAATAACAAGTCATAGAATCCAGTTAAGCATGGTGACGTTTTAACACTTAGATGTTTAGCCTCTTAGAGAGACTATCGTCAGAAGAATAAATTTAAGAAGGAGAAAAATTACCAGAATTCTTGGAGCGTAGGCGCTTGAAACTTTGAAACTTTAACTTCAATATATTATAAGAGAAATTTTTACAAGAGAGTGGAGAGAGGTTTCGATCTTAGTCATGATCGAGGTGTGTCCTAACTAATTACAATTGCCTCTATTTATAGGAGGCTCAGACACTAGAATATGCTAATAATATGCGAATATTCGCATCCTATGCGTATTACGCATCTAGAGTACAATTATTAAAGTTGCTTTATAAAAGCAAAAGTTACAATAATGCAAAACCAAACAAAGTTTGTTTGGTGAGTGGAGAGATTTCGTCCTTTCTTTTGAATTATTGACGTCCTTTGTTTTGTGGTGGGACCTATTGCATCATTTCTTTTCTTTTGAGTTACCAGATATTTCTGGTTCTTCTTCCACCATTATTCTTTGGTAAGCTTCTTCATTGAAGTCTTCTTCATATGGATCTTGAGAGTCTTGAAAATTAGATAGATTTTCTTCATTATTTGAAGATGTACCTAATATAGTATCCATCGAAGGAGATGCTCCTTTCTTGAAATGTCTCGCTATGTCCTTCTTCATTTCTGCGAGATATATTTTCATAATTTCTTCTTCACTGATATCCTCAGTGCCTTTAATCATTTTAAGCCTTGTAACAATATGATTGAACGGACTAGGAGATTCCCTTTGTTGTTTCTTCTGCTGTTGCAGCTTGTATGACTGTATAATTTCCTGGATATAATCCAGAGTATCTTGGCAGTTTAGCTTTCCATTTTCTTCTTGCATCATTTTCTTCCAGAATTTAGTCATAAATTATCTTTTTAAACAAAAAATATTTTCTGGGGTATAACTCGTTTCTGGAACCCACTTCAATATCCATGGGATACTGAACTGAGTGAAATAATAAAATGAAGCCATTCCTTCAATAAAGGTGTTATCATGTTGGGCTTCGATTAAAATTGGAGATAAATCTACCCATTGGGTATATAATTCTTTAAATATTTTTTCATTCTTAGTAAATATATTTATTGATGGACCATATAACTGCCACCATTTAAAAATCCAGTTTGGAATATCCGAATCATAGACTTTTGAACAAATTTTTATAAACCAAGAATGTTTTGGACTAGGATTCTCATATAAAAGAACTCTGTCAAAAGCTTTGATATAATCCCAATAGTTATAACTAATAGGATTTTTAGATTCAGGAAATATGATTTCCCTTGTTCTTAGAGGTGATGTCCCCAAGTTTCAACAGATATGATCTGTTTAATTACGATTTTACTAAAACTGATGGCTTTATTGGCCCCAGTATAATGCGTTATTTTGCAGGATTTTTTTGAGGATTTCCTCATAAAATGTTAGAGACTTATATGACTCAGCAGGATATAATCCTTTATCAAGATATCGATTGGTTATTAACCAAGGATTATCTTTCCATTTTTATCTTTATTTTCTAAAAGAAGTATAACTTCTTGTTTGGGTTATGAACCCATTCATCATCATCACTTTCATCAGTGGTGATTTGGGCATATGATGCCTTGCCTTGAGGATTATTTTCCTTTGAGGCTTTGAAGGCCATATAATCCTTCCATGTCTCTTCATCAACTATGTTTGATGATGACGCACTTGTTGATGCGTTAAAAGCTATAAGCTTTTTATTCCCAATTTGGGAAATAACTCTTTCACCTCTTCCCCTATGAGAGGAAGATCTTCCACGACCTCTGCCGCGTTCCCAAGGAATCATGGCTGAAATTAAGCACAAGAAATTATTAATCTCTTTGCTTCTAATTCCTGGATTTTTATTCTGACTTCATTAAGTCTTCCCTGCAAGATCTGCAAAACATGTTCCTTTGCCTTTCTAGACAAATTTATTACATTTCTAATTTCCTGCATTCTATTTAAAAGCATTGTTTCTATTAATAGAAATTTATTTCTAGTTTCAAGAATTTCTTGAATAGTGTTTCCTAGAGGTCCTTTATTATGACTCATTATGCACTAGAAATTATAGCCATTTTGGCTTCAAGTTCTTCTATAATCTTTTTAAAATATTCTTTTTCTGTCTCAAGAATTTTAAATTCTCTAAATTTATCTTCAATTTGTAATAAGCTTAGAGAGCTATTTTTCCTTTTTTCAATATAATTTTCTTTTTTAACTTGAAGTTGGATTTCCCTAATTTGCTTATTAAGGATATTAATATATCTTAAATATGCCAATTTGGAATATGTTATTACAATTGATCCTTTAAAATTTTTTGGTTCTTGAGGGGGTCTTCTCATTTTAGATACTCCCTGGTAAGAAAATCAGGTAAACTGTTATCAGTTCCCTTTTTATAAATTACTTCAAAATCAAATGGCGTCAAATGTGACTGCCACCTTGCAAACATTTGCTTAGAAACATCATGTTTAAAATCTTTAGTAAACATATATTTTGCCGCTTGACAATCTGTTCGTATAACAAATTTTTTGTTATATAAATCATCTTGAAATTTCAAAACACATTTAACTATTGCTAAAATTTCTTTCGCAATAGTAGCATAATTCTTCTGGCTAGTATTCCACTTACCTGAATGGAACCTAACAAAATATTCTTGTTTATCTTTTGGAGACTTTTGTTTTAAAATTCCTCCATAGCCTATCTCAGAGGCATCAGTCTCAACAATTTTATCCATCATGGAATTTGCTATCATTAGGCAATGAAGGTTTTTAACCTTTTGCTTTATTTTTTGAACTGCTCTAGTATGATCTAGAGACCACGGTTTAGCATTGTTTTTTAATCTTTCATATAAAATTGCAGTATCTTCTGCTAAATTTTTATAATACGGAAGAATATAATTTAGGCTTCCAAGAAATCTTTGAAGTTGAGTTTTATCCTGTATTTCATCAGGAAATTTTGAAGCAAACTCAATACTTCTATTAGTTGGAATTATATTTCTTGGTTGATATTATGACCCAAAAATCTTATATTTGTTTGGAAAAGCATCATTTTAGTTCTAGATATAACTAAACCATTTTTTAAATTATTTCTTAGAATATATTCAAATGTTTAAAATGGGTTTCAATATCCTTAGAAAATACTAAGATATCATCAATATAAACAATGATAAATCTACTATATGGAATAAAAATATCATTCATTATATTTTGAAATTTTGAAGGTGCATTCTTCAGACTAAATGGCATTACGTTCCATTCGTAATGTCCTATAGGTACTGTAAAAGCAGTTTTGTACCTATCCTTTTCTTCTATTTGAATTTGCCAGTATCCTGACTTTAAATCGAACTTTGAAAATATATTTGCATCATGCAATTTATCTAGTAAATCTTTCTTATTAGGTATAGGGTACCTAATCCATTTTAAGACTTTATTAAGAGCTTTATAATTTATTACCAATCTAGGTACACCTCTTTCTTGTTCTGCATGTTTATTAACATAAAATGCGGTACATGTAAGGCCCCCTATCCCGGGCACCTCACAGTTGGTCATTCACAGCATAAAACATACATAATATAATTTTAAGCAGCGGAATTATTAAACAAAAACCATCCATTCATTTAAAACACTGTTGTTAAGCAATACATTTTAGTTCACAAGTCACAAAATATTTAATTGAATGGATTACAAAACAACAGTATCGTCAAAAACATAATGGATGTCAGTCTTGCCCACCAAGTAGCCACCCCTGTATGCCATCCTCAGCAACCTGTCACCTGCCAACTGGAAAATACATAAAAGTCAGCGTTGCTGAGTGAGTTCTAGTTTTATAGTTAAAATACTTTACTTTTCGTTCAAAAACCGTTCCTCATTTTCACAGGTGATCATACATCGTACGTACACATAGGTAATGTTTGGACCGTGTACGTACGGAGTACTAACCGATTCTTCGTTGTACCGAATCAAATAGTGCGGAATCCTATTTGATTGGCGATCCAATCAGTGAGAACGAATTCAAGATCAATCCTAACGATTAGAAAACGTTATGAATTGACTCGGAATGATCTGAAACGCTCTATGAAGTTGGAATGGTCGAACAGCAAGTTCTGGGGCGATTAGGGTTTCTAGTATTCGAAGTGTCACCATTTTTCCACGAATTAAGTGGTATTTATAGGTTACAGATCTCATTCGTGCGACTGAGTCTTGCGACTGACTCAGTCGTGCGATTGAGTAATACGACTGATTCATTCGCACGCTTGAGTCAGACTGATGACTCAACCGTCCGATTGACTCAGTCTCTTAGTTCAACCGTGCGATTGGACCATTCGCATGGTCCAGTCGGGCGACTGAAAGAGATGTTTAGTCAAACACATTCATGAACCTTTAATGATTCAGAACTGTGTCTCACAACTGTAGACCTATATAACATGGTCATATTAAGCGTGTAACAACTAATAAAATAAGTAGATATAACATTATATAATCAACAACCATATAAAGAAGAGATTCTCATTAGATTGATTTAACATTACATATGTGTAACAAGATAGAAGTTTATTACATTTCAGCTCACTAGACTAGAACTGGGGACATGTGTACCAACAGGTAATACTTTCATTATCTTCATCATCGTTCAATTCGTACTTTTATCATTCCTCTTTAATTAAGCTGTGAGTCTGTTGCGACACCAAGTCGCTCACCTCTAAGTCAATCACAAAGATTGACCTACATACTGTGAGTCTGTTGTGACACCAAGTCACTCACCTCTAAGCCAATCACGAAGATTGACCTACATTCCTGTGAGTCTGTTGTGACACCAAGTCACTCACTTCTATATCAATCTCAAGGATTGATCCTGTGTGCATCCTTCGGGGTAGCGAACCCACATCACAGTTGAGCTAACACCTGCCAGGGTGTGCACCTCCATTCATTTGCTTGCAAGACTTTCGTTCATTCGTTCACGTTCCATTCCTCTTTATCATTAATTTTTCACTTATTAATGATAATAATTATTGATCATGATCATTCCACATAGAAACATACAGTATTATTATTAATAAGCATATTAATAATAATAATACTAATAATATTATAAATAATATTATTCATACTCTTAATAATATCCCTAATCATAATATTAATTATAATATTAAGAAGAGGATATTATTACATTCAAACCTCATCATTCATTCATCATCATACATTCATCATCATACATTCATCATCATACGTAATCATACATAGCATCATCAGTAATAATAAGGGTTAATCATAATCATCATTACATGCATGAAACATCATCATTTATTAACCCTAGTCAACCCTGGTCAAAACCTCGAACTTCGGATTTGCAGGAAATTTCTGTAAAAAAAATTCTAAGTGTCCTGGACGTTTGAGCCCTATTGGGCGTATGAGCCCTATTGGGCGTATGAGCCCTGTTAGGCGTAAGAGCACTGCTGGTCGTATGAGCCTTATTGGACTTTTCATCCTATACTTAGAAATATCATTTGGTCATACGACCACACTGTTGGTCGTATGAGTCCTATTGGACTCTTCAACACACTTAGAAAAATCTCCTGGTCATACGACCACACTGTTGGTCGTATGAGTCCTATTGGACTCTTCAACACACTTAGAAAAATTCACCTGGTCATACGACCACACTGTTGGTCGTATTAGCAACCTGGACATGTATCTATTTCATATTCCAAATCCCAAACATCATAATGCCTAGTTCTAAACATGCTCACCTGATTCTAGGCAAAACTTAACATAAACATATACATTCATACATTCAATCATACGGGTATAAAATCCAAGTTTTATACAAACATACTTACATGCATTTTCCAGCCCCAAAGCATTTAAAAACAGGTAAAAAGGGGTCTAGAACTCACCTTAGTTTGTCTTCGGGTTTTGGATGCCCTTTCTTAACTTCCCAGTCGTTTCTACACCTAAAACACACACACAGTGCAACCCGAACACAAACACACACACATAAGAACATGCATTCTCGGTTTCTTAGCCAAAACACAACTTAAAAACATCAATTCTTACCTTGAATCCGATTTCTTCTTCTTTCTCTCTCTAAGAATCGAAGTCCCTGCTGTTTCTCTCTCTAAAAACCGAATGCAAAGAATTGTGCAGGGGTTATGGGCGACCATGCCTCCCTTTTGTACAAAATAAATAACAACTATGCCCATTTGGCACTTTTGGTCCCTCCTTTTTAGTTGCTTTTTATTTTCTTTTCTTTTCTTCCTTTTTCTTTTATTTCTTGCTAAAAAATACGGGTGTTACAAGTCCACCCCCCTTATATAGGTTTCGTCCCCGAAACCTGTTATTCCTCAAACAGATGTGGGTAGTGCTGTCTCATTTCTTCTTCAGTCTCCCACGTAGACTCGGATCCCTTCCTGTGCTTCCACTGTACACGCACAAGAGGAACCACTTTATTTCTCAACCTCTTCTCCTTACGATCAATGATTGCCACTGGTTGCTCAACGTAATTGAGTCGTTCGTCTACTTCAATATCCTCCAGTGGTACAACCATGCCTTCATCAGCTAAGCACTTTCTCAGATGAGATACATGGAATGTAGGATGAATTCCACTTAACTCATCTGGCAATTCAAGTCGATAGGCCACCTCTCCTACCCGTGCGACAATCCGGAAAGGTCCTATGTATCTCGGGCTTAGCTTACCTCGTTTCCTGAATCTAATAATTCCTTTCCAAGGTGAGACCTTCAACATAACTCGGTCACCAACCTTGAACTCTATCGGTCTTCGCCTCTTGTCAGCATACAACTTTTGCCTATCCTTCGCCGCCTTCATGAAGGCTTTGATCTTTTCTAATTTCTCAGTCGTTGCTTCGACCACCTCAACACCTCCTAACTCTTTCTGCCCAATGTCTCCCCAGCACACGGGCGTCCTACATCTCCTACCGTATAGCATCTCGTAAGGTGGCATGCCAATGCTGGCATGATAACTGTTGTTGTACGAGAATTCTGCTAACGGCAGGTGGCTGTCCCAACTTCCTCCAAAATCGATCACGCACGCCCGAAGCATGTCCTCGAGTGTTTGGATCGTCCTCTCAGACTGACCGTCCGTCTGAGGGTGATATGTTGTACTAATGTGTAGCCTCGTCCCCATTGCATCATGAAACCTCTTCCAAAACTTGGAGGTAAACCGGGTGTCACGATCAGACACAATAGACACCGGTACACCATGACGAGCTACAATTTCTTTGATGAATAGATCCGCCAATCTCTCGGATGAGTACGTTTCGCGGATTGGTAGGAAGTGGGCACTCTTTGTCAAACGGTCCACTATCACCCATATGGCATCATACCCTTTAGGGGTACGTGGTAACTTCGTGATGAAATCCATGGTGATGTGTTCCCACTTCCACTCGGGTATATCCAACGGTTGGATCTTCCCGTAGGGCTTCTGGTGTTCCGCCTTCACTTGTAAGCAAGTCAAGCACTTACTTACGTACTCCACTACGTCGCGTTTCATACCCGGCCACCAAAAGTCTTTCTTCATATCGTGGTACATTTTGGTAGCACCGGGGTGAATGGAGTATCGGGTCTTATGGGCCTCGTCCATAATCTTTTCACGTAGATCCCCGTATCGAGGAATCCACATTCGCCCAGATCGGGTCTTAACACCAAGAGTGTTCTCACCCAATTCCGTAACTAGGCCTCTCATCCTTTCGGAGTTAAGACGATCTTCTTTCAAAGCCTCGTCTTGAAACTCCTTAACCTGTGTCATCACATCGGGGGTCATGATCAGCTGATAAGCCTTCACCCGAATCGGCTCAGGTCGTTCTTTTCGACTAAGGGCATTGGCCACCACGTTGGCCTTGCCTGGATGGTAATGGATTTCGCAATCATAATCCTTTATTAGTTCCAACCATCGCCTCTGCCTCATGTTAAGATCTTTCTGCTCGAAAAAGTACTTCAAGCTTTTGTGGTCGGTGAAGATTGTGCACTTCGTCCCGTATAGATAGTGCCGCCAAATCTTCAACGCAAAAACCACCGCAGCTAGTTCAAGATCGTGCGTGGGATAGTTGACTTCGTGAGTTTTCAGCTGTCGAGATGCATAGGCTATGAACTTTCCGCGTTGCATCGATACACAACCTAGCCCAGAATAGGATGCATCAGAATAGACCACTAAGTCTTCATTCCCCTCGGGCAAAGTCAAAACAGGAGCTTGTGTTAGTCTTGTCTTCAACTCCTCAAAAGCCGTCTCCTGCTCTCGACCCCACACGAATTTCACGTCCTTACGAGTCAATTTTGTCAAAGGTGAGGCTATCTTTGAAAAGTCTTAAATAAATCTCCTATAATAGCCCGCCAATCCCAAGAAGCTACGAATCTCGGATGGCGTCTTTAGTGATTTCCATTGCATCACAGCCTCAACCTTTGCTGGGTCCACCATGATTCCCTCTGCATTTACCACGTGACCCAGAAATTGCACCTCGCGTAACCAGAAAGCACATTTGGAGAACTTAGCATACAGTTTCTCCCTTCTCAAAGTCTCCAACACTTCCCGAATGTGACCGGCATGCTCTTCTTCGCTCCTCGAATAAATCAGGATATCATCGATGAACACAATCACTGATTTATCTAACATTGGCCGACACACTCGGTTCATCAAGTCCATAAAAGCAGCTGGCGCGTTAGTTAGACCAAATGACATAACGAGAAACTCATAGTGTCCATAACGCGTACGGAAAGCTGTTTTAGGAATATCCTGCTCCTTCACCTTCAACTGGTGATAGCCAGATCGAAGATCTATCCTCGAGAACCAACTGGCACCCTGGAGCTGGTCGAACAAGTCATCGATTCTCGGTAACGGATACCGATTCTTTATCGTTAACTTGTTCAACTCACGGTAGTCGATACACATTCTCATGCTACCGTCCTTCTTTTTCACAAATAAGACCGGAGCACCCCAAGGAGAGATACTCGGCCTAATGAAGCCCTTGTCAAGCAACTCTTGCAGTTGCTCCATCAACTCCTTCATCTCAGTCGGAGCCAACCGATACGGTGCCTTGGCGACAGGTTGGGCACCGGGTATCAGGTCAATTTGAAATTCGATTTCGCGGTCAGGTGGCAATCCCGATAAGTCTTCCGGGAATACATCTGGAAACTCACGCACAACCGGAACATCGGATAGTTGTGGTGTTGGCGCTTCCACATCCTTCACGTAGCATAAGTAGGCGCTGCACCCACGCCTCATGCACTTGCCTGCCACCGCCATCGAGATCACTTTAGGGATCATCATTACCCGATCCCCGTATATCGTTACCAAACTTCCGTCAGATGCCGTCAGTCTAATCATCTTCTTTCGGCATACGATATTCGCTTCGTAGGTTGCCAACCAATCCATCCCTAGCACTACATCAAATCCACCTAGGGGCATCACATGTAATCTAGCAGCAAACCTATGGCCTTCTAACTCTATGGTATAGACCTCTATCACATCAGTAACTTTAGTGGACTTACCAATAGCGGTTTCTACTTCAAAGGGCTCATCAATGCATTTACCACTAACAGGAAATTTAGCACAGAAAGTAGCAGAAATGAAACTCTTACTAGCACCTGAATCAAATAACACAGAAGCAAGAGTTTGATTTACTAGAAACGTACCTGACACCACATCAGGGTCCGTCCTAGCCTCCTCTCTGGTCATGGTGAAAGCTCTGGCACTCGCCCTCTGCCCTTCAATCCCGGCCGTCTTCTTTGCCCCGGAACTCTCCACCCTCTGCTTCCTGCAGTCTTTGCTCATATGGCCCGCCTCGCCGCAGTTATAACACCTCAGCTCCTTACAGTCTTTCAAGATGTGGCCCGGCTTTCCGCACTTGAAACACACGTTGAGTCCCGATTTGCACTCACCCGTATGCTCCTTCCCGCACTTGCCACACCTTTTGGGCCTCGAGCTTGATGACCCCACCCTACGGTCATCCATTCTCATCCTTTTGTTGTTCGGGGTAAAGCCACCACGCCCGAACCGCTTCCCATTCCAGTTTCGGTGACCACCACCAGCCTTCTTCACCTCCGCATCTGCTACCTCCCTCTCATCATAAAGTCTCCCAGCCAAATCTACTGCCGACCTAAAAGTGCTTGGTCGTGCAGCAATCAAATGCCTATGAATGTCGGCTGGCAGCCCCTGTTCATACCGGTTAATCTTGCGAGATACCGGCGTCACCTGATCTGGCACCAGCCTCGCCATCTCATTGAATTTGGCAGTGTACTACTGGTGGGTCATGGTTCCCGCTTCGAGTTGTAGGAACTCCCTCTCAATCTTATCGAGTTCCATGTGAGGACAGAATTCCTCAATTACCAGCTTCTTCAACTCGGACCACTTCATCTTGCTTATGGCCCTGCTGCCCTCAGCCTGGACAATATTGTCCCACCAACATAGGGCTGAGTCAGTAAAGGAGTGGGTGGCAAACTTCACTTCTGATCTTCCCGGCACTCACTGATCTCGAGTACCGCCTCCATCTCCCTTACCCACCGATGGGCAGCCGCAGCATTGCCATTTCCATCAAAAGTCGGGGGCCTGCACCTCTGGAATGCCCCGTAGTTGCATCCCTTGGTCGTCACCCCAACCACATCATCTTCCTCTTCATCAGATACTACTACCTCAGGATTCGGTCGTTCATCTCCTCCCTTGCTTTCCTTCCCAGTTGACCCTCTCCTGTCCTCCTTCTCCTTTCTCTCTTCATTCCTCACAGCACGAATAACATCGGTCACTACAGATGACATAACTGCCTGTAGGACTTGGTGTACCTCATCAACAATCGCTTCCCTAGCTGAGGCATTCAAGCTCGCATTCTCAGTTTCTTCATTCCGATCAGGAACCTCAGGGTTCACGGGAGCCGTCTCAGGAGCTTTAGTGCTGTTCCTAGTCGTACGCGGACGACCTCTACCTCTAGCAGCCTTAGAAGGTTTCTTCCCAGCCATTTTCCTATGCACTATAAGATTCAAACACTAAAACAGTCATTCAAGGAAACAGCCCAGTTTATGTCAAGTATAGTAAGTCCCTAACTACAGTGGCCAGTTGTGATTAGCCACTTACTTTACTCTTCACACCCCAAGCATTTCCTATCCTGACTACATCAGTATCTAAATCTACTAAGAACACATAAATCACATATAGCACACGCACATAAGTCTGGTTGATTTTTAAGAAAGCAATACCTGATGGCACATGGCTACTCGGGCTGACATCCCTCTTTCCATCCCATTCTCAGTTTAAGTTAAGGTTTATTTTGAAAATTTACCCATTTTACTTAAACTTTTGCTCTGATACCAACTTGTAAGGCCCCTATCCCGGGCACCTCACAGTTGGTCATTCACAGCATAAAACATACATAATATAATTTTAAGCAGCGGAATTATTTAAACAAAAACCATCCATTCATTTAAAACACTGTTGTTAAGCAATACATTTTAGTTCACAAGTCACAAAATATTTAATTGAATGGATTACAAAACAACAGTATCGTCAAAAACATAATGGATGTCAGTCTTGCCCACCAAGTAGCCACCCCTGTATGCCATCCTCAGCAACCTGTCACCTGCCAACTGGAAAATACATAAAAGTCAGCATTGCTGAGTGAGTTCTAGTTTTATAGTTAAAATACTTTACTTTTCGTTCAAAAACCGTTCCTCATTTTCACAGGTGATCATACATCGTACGTACACATAGGTAATACTTTCATTATCTTCATCATCGTTCAATTCGTACTTTTATCATTCCTCTTTAATTAAGTTGTGAGTCTGTTGCGACACCAAGTCGCTCACCTCTAAGTCAATCACAAAGATTGACCTACATACTGTGAGTCTGTTGTGACACCAAGTCACTCACCTCTAAGCCAATCACGAAGATTGACCTGCATTCCTGTGAGTCTGTTGTGACACCAAGTCACTCACTTCTATATCAATCTCAAGGATTGATCCTGTGTGCATCCTTCGAGGTAGCGAACCCGCATCACAGTTGAGCTAACACCTGCCAGGGGTGTGCACCTCCATTCATTTGCTTGCAAGACTTTCGTTCATTCGTTCACGTTCCATTCCTCTTTATCATTAATCTTTCACTTTATTAATGATAATAATTATTGATCATGATCATTCCACATAGAAACATACAGTATTATTATTAATAAGCATATTAATAATAATAATACTAATAATATTATAAATAATATTATTCATACTCTTAATAATATCCCTAATCATAATATTAATTATAATATTAAGAAGAGGATATTATTACATTCAAACCTCATCATTCATTCATCATCATACATTCATCATCATACATTCATCATCATACGTAATCATACATAGCATCATCAGTAATAATAAGGGTTAATCATAATCATCATTACATGCATGAAACATCATCATTTATTAACCCTAGTCAACCCCGGTCAAAACCTCGAACTTCAGATTTGCAGGAAATTTCTGTAAAAAAATTCTAAGTGTCCTGGACGTTTGAGCCCTGTTGGGCGTATAAGCCCCCTGGGCGTATGAGCCCTGTTAGGCGTAAGAGCACTGCTGGTCGTATGAGCCTTATTGGACTTTTCATCCTATACTTAGAAATATCATCTGGTCATACGACCACACTGTTGGTCGTATGAGTCCTATTGGACTCTTCAACACACTTAGAAAAATCTCCTGGTCATACGACCACATGTTGGTCGTATGAGTCCTATTGGACTCTTCAACACACTTAGAAAAATTCACCTGGTCATACGACCACACTGTTGGTCGTATTAGCAACCTGGACATGTATCTATTCATATTCCAAATCCCAAACATCATAATGCCTAGTTCTAAACATGCTCACCTGATTCTAGGCAAAACTTAACATAAACACATACATTCATACATTCAATCATACGGGTATAAAATCCAAGTTTTATACAAACATACTTACATGCATTTTCCAGCCCCAAAGCATTTAAAAACAGGTAAAAAAGGGTCTAGAACTCACCTTAGTTTGTCTTCGGGTTTTGGATGCCCTTTCTTAACTTCCCAGTCGTTTCTACACCTAAAACACACACACAGTGCAACCCGAACACAAACACACACACATAAGAACATGCATTCTCGGTTTCTTAGCCAAAACACAACTTAAAAACATCAATTCTTACCTTGAATCCGATTTCTTCTTCTTTCTCTCTCTAAGAATCGAAGTCCCTGCTGTTTCTCTCTCTAAAAACCGAATGCAAAGAATTGTGCAGGGGTTATGGGCGACCATGCCTCCCTTTTGTACAAAATAAATAACAACTTTGCCCATTTGGCACTTTTGGTCCCTCCTTTTTAGTTGCTTTTTATTTTCTTTTCTTTTCTTCCTTTTTCTTTTATTTCTTGCTAAAAAATACGGGTGTTACAGTACATGACCACGGAGACTTAGAAATTCTGATTAAATTTCTATCTAAGAGAGATTTTATCTCTTTCTTAGATAATTCCATATATTCAGAATTCATTTGGTATGCCTTGCTTTAGCCGGTATTTGACTTTCTTTAAAATCATCTTCGTATGGGAGAGAAACAATATGTTTCTTCCTTTCCCAAAATGCATTAGGATGATCATTACATATCTGTAGAGAAAATTGATGCTCAATTAATTTAATCTTTTCTTGTAACTTATTCTTAATGTTTCTTGAATACTTAAAGAAAATATTTCTTTTTGTAGAAATTCAATTTGATTTTTTTGCTTTCAATAATTCTTCTTTCACATTATTTAATGTCCTTGTTAAAGGATTACTTATAAACGGAAAATTTATTTCTCTTTCCTGGTATGTACCAGTTATTCCAGTACGATCTATTCTTTTTTTAGGGAAAATCTTATCAAGAAATGGGCTATCGAGTATCACTTGGTTTGCTAAATTTTTTACTAGTACAAAATTAGTATCTATACAAGTATTTTCTTGACATATGAATGCCTTAGGTATTTTATAATTTACCTCGAGTTTTCCTTTACCCGCATGACTTAGACTATGAGAAGTCTTATGGTAATATCTTACAGGTACTAATCCTTCCTGTATGCAATTCAAATCTGCACCACTGTCTATTAGCGCAGTTACTTCTATAAAGAAGTCTTGTCCTATAAGGAGTTTTATTTTCGTATGCCACTTTTGTGAAGTTATAATTTCTATAATATTTTTACAATAATGAGATTCTGATTCTTCTGGTTGAGGAATTATTTTTCCTATTTCTAGACCTATGATCATTTTTTCTAATTCTTTATTGTTTTGCTGTAATAATTTTATTTCTATTTTCAGATTATCAATTTCTTGTTTTAATTCTTAGATATCAAAAGGTTTCTTATTCTTTTTGTTTAATTGATTTTTTAATTCTGCCAAAGAGAAGGGTTTTAGTTCTGCAGAAGTAGAAACTTCTTCCTCTTCTTGGCTCTTAAAATGTGACGAGATTATTTTCTCTTTTATTTGTGGATTATCTATGAGTTTTAATAATTCTAGAATTTCATTAGTTATTACATTTATTTCCATATCTTGGAATTGTGAAATAATTTGATAAATATCATCTTCTTTTATTTCTGGATTACAACATTCCTTGTTGCAATTACTATTACAGCCTTTTTCTTCCTCAGATGAAGAATAAAGACTTTCATTTTCTAAATTGTCTATTTCTTTTCCTTCAGAAGAAGATTGCTCAGAATTTGATTCTGAATCTGACTCTAATAATATCTTAGAGATTTGATATTTCAAATCTTCATCTTCTAGCTTATTGTTGGACCAAAAGAACCAATGAGCCAAGATCAGGAAAACCTCTAAGTCCCACATGCCACTGCAACAACTGCTAAAGACTCCCACCAGCTATTGTGTTCTCTTGCTTGAATGTCAGACTCGAGAGCATCTTAGCTCCAACCATCAGCTGTTCTGACAAAGTCTGAAGAACAAAGTATGAAGATCAAAGAACTGAAGGACAACAGCTGAAGAAGACTCCAAAGTACTGAAGACCAAGTACTGAAGTCTGAAGTACTGATCTTACAAGTACTGAAGACTTCAAGTACTGAAGACAAGTACTGAAGAATCAAAAGCTGAAGAACTGAAGAACTGAAGACCTTCTACTGAAGCACAAAGTCTGAAGACAAAGACTGAAGACAACAACTGATGATATCTACTGAAGTCATCAATTGTTACATCATCTGAAGCCAAGTCTGAAGAACAAGTGCTGAAGACTCAGAGTTTGTCACAACAGCTGAAGAAGTCTTCTTCAGTTGTTGTGATGGTTTTTCCTTTTCAGTAGTTTATTTTGTTTCAGTAGTTGTACAACAGCTGAAGAGCATGTTCTTCAGTTGTTATAGTATCAGTAGTTATTGTCTCGACCGTTCCTTCTTTCTCCAAAACTATGACGGCTTCACCAGTTCGCCAGTCATAATACCACCATTTGAAATGGAGTGCAAAATCCTGAGGCATCTCTCTCAATGGAATACGCGACATCGTGCGCGGAGGATGCCATCTCAAGACCACTTTTGGTCTTCCTGAGGTGGGGTCAACCTCAGTCCTATGAAATAACCTTCTTGGCTGTTGAGGTTTAAAGTTGACCCACCTAGTATGGTACTCTTTCTTTAGTGCCTGCTCAAACCATCCTGATATCTTTCCTGGAACAGCATATAGGAGGTTCAAGTTGGCTAGACGATTAAGCTCAAACCCTGGGAGAGTTTTCAAATCATGAGGAAATCTGAAATATTCGATTCCCTTCTCTCTCTTCACTGCATATACTTTGAGATCATCAAAGTATGCCCAGCTGATAATCTTTCCTGACACCTTCTGATGCTTTTTAATCTTGTAAAGCTTGGTGTAGGCATTTGACTTTGGAGGCCCACGCTGTTTCTTCATTTCCTCAAGGCAGGCAATCCATTCCTCCTTCTTGGTTGCACGATCAGCTTCATCTGCCTGAGGAATCTCTTCTGCAGCTGCCTTAGCTGCTGTCATCTCTTCCACTTTATCAAATATATTGCTGTCAAAGGTTTCCCCCACATCTGGAAGCACTTCGCCTTCGGCGTTAGTGTATTGGGGATAATGATCAGCCGTTACGTCCTCAATCTCCACCTCGTCGACATCTTGAAGTTCTTCATCGCTGACTACATCGACTGCGGGAGCATCTTTTACCAACTCATCCGGATTCAGACTGAACAGTTCTGCAATCTGTTCATCTGTCAAGTCGTGAATGATTTCCCCTTCTTCAGCTGAGTAACCCACAGACCGTTGCACTATCCCTTGAAGATCAAGAATCATAGTCAACTTGGTCTCAATCTGACGAAGGGGCATAACATCATGCTCATCGACTTGTGTGGTTGATCCTGTTACAAAATCAAATATATTGCAAGTAAGTATATATCGATCACATAACCAAAGATGATTTATATCCACAAAATTTTATATATAACAGACTAGAATACATAATTTCAAGTACAAAGTTTCAGCAAAATAAATAAACGTCTAGTCTTGAACTTTGCCTTGTATCTCCAGTGGATTTTCAGTTGGAGTAGACGAAGAGGGGCCTTGATCATGTCGCCTTTTAGAGCGCCTTTCGCCTGCTGCACTTTCGTTTCTATCTCCGGAAGTTTCTCCTCCTTTACTTTCACCATCTTTCTTCTTATCATCACCATCATTGCTTTCATCACTACCATCATCATCATCGTCATCCTCATCATCTTCATCATCGTCTTCCTCATCATTATCTTCATCATCACTGTCATCACCATCCTCATCCCCTTCTCCTATCTTGAGGGGCTCACTCTGAGTGCCTTTTAACTTAAGCAATAGAGTTTTGTGAGCCGCCTCCAGCTTTCCCAACTTAGCATCTGTCTCTGCCTCATGTTGAAGTAACCCAGTGATCTGATCTGTCTGTGAGGTGATCACCTGGGCTTGGGAAGAAATCTGCTCGCGTAGCTGATGAATCTCAGCAGTTTGAGAGGAACTTAACTCTCTCAGCTGCTGTAACTGAGCCGTTTTCTCCGCATCAGACGCCATCAGCTTAACCACCATGCTGTTTAGGGCAGCAAGCTGTTCTACAACAGAAACTGGTGGGATGAATGAGCTGGATGGGAACGAAGATGGTCCTGTTTGTTGAGTCGTGGTGGTGGTGGTGGATGTGGTGAATATGGGGTTAGAGGTAAAGGCTGTAGATGGTGGTACAGTGGTGGTGGATGTGGGAGTATTACGTGGAGGTATAGAGGTGGTGGTGGTTTGGGGTGTTTGGGATATGGTGGATTGAGAGGTATGAGTGGTTTGGGTGGTTTGGGTAGGTGTTGTGGAAGTGGTAGTTGCAGGGGAGGTAGAAACAAGAGTGATCCTCCTGCGTTTGGCTTTCATCCCATGAGGACGAGCCATGTGTTTCCTCCGAGTCCCTTTTGACCCGGAGGCTCCCCCTTGGCTGCTGGGAGAGACTGGGTTATATGATGGGTCAGCAACAGAGCTCCCAGTCTCTCCTGGGCGACCACCAACCGCCCGCAGACCTTCCTCGGTTGCCACTACCCGACTACCCACTGTCCGGGTTAGTGGTGCCTCGTCTGAGTCCTCCTCCTCTTGCATGAAGTCAGGGTGGATTGGAGCTGTCTCAGGTCTTTCTTGACCATCTCCACCCTGACCAGATCCTTGGTCATCATCATCGGAGTCATCGGAGGGTAGAGCCACATGCTCTACATCAGAGTCACTATCTTCGTGACGCCACTTTCTCCTAGCTGGCGCCACATAGTCTTCACGGGCCAGATGCCCAAACAAACGTCTTACCGGGGGCTTGACCTGCTTTCCCCGGTAAACCTTCATTCTGCCTAAGGTGGTGTCATCCATCACCTCTAGCACAACTGCATCCTCCTTCTGCTTCGGCAACATAGGTAGCTTTTGGTCAAAGATCATTTGCAGGAAGCGAGGATACATGCAGAAGCCTTCTCTTCCCTTAACTTCTATGTTCTCCACTAAGTAAGTGAAGATCATTCTGGAGAAGCTGAAAGGGTGGTTCAGCACCAATGCAACGTAGGCATTCTGCATTTGCTCTGAGAGCTCGTCGAAGCCTCCTTTTCGTGAGGCAATACACCTGAGCAAGACGTGGGCTAGGTATTTGAACTGGGGGCAGAGATTGCTCTTGTTGAGCATCCCTGAGTTTATGTCCCCAGTATACTTAGCCCTCAGGAAGCACCCTCTGACTGCCATCGGATGTAAACGAACGGGACAGTCACCATCATTTCCCAGTTCTAGGACTGTCCTTAAGTCCTCCTCTGTTATCTCTATAGCTTGCCCAAGAACGGTGCTTCTAATAGTATAGGGCTCCCTGGATCTGTCTACCACAGCGTGTTCCCAAAACGACTGCTGCATCGACCTGTATGGTGTACACTGTGCTGAGATGGCTCTGTATATCCTCGATCTTCTCAGAAATGTGATAATGCCAGAAAAGTCAGCGGCATTCCTAGAGGTCAAGTCCAAATGAGCACAAATGTTGTGCTTCGTGCTCATAACCCATCGACTCGCCATCTGTAACACAATGTAAGCTTACGTTAGTACACGTAGAAGAGAGTAAACAAAATCAATGAGTTTCCCACTTTGGTTAGTCGGGCGACTGAGCAACCGAATGAACATAGCCGTGCGACTGAGTGGAACGAATGAGTCTTGAAAGGTGAATTTATTCATACGGGCGACTAAGTAAGCGAATGAGCATAGTCGTGCGTTTAATTCATTCGTTCATCTCAGTCGGGCGACTGAGACTAATCGTCTTCTCAGTCGGGCGATTGGAGTTCATCAGTGTGTCCAGTCGCATACCCGACAGTTTGTCCATTCAAATTCGTGTTTTGAGCTATACTTGAAGTTAAACGTCGAAATTTTGCTCATTACACTCGGAAACTACCGATAAATCATGTTCTAACTTCTATTCGAACGTTTAAGCTAGTTTGGACAGCCTATTTGTTCATTATGCATTCGGTTACTGTTTGGTCTGAATTCGAGAGATTTTGGTCATCATTTATCAGTGTTATTGATGAAACACTTTGAGTAGTACCTGTATAATCACCAATGAGTGTTAGAACACGTAAACAAAAGCAGATATGAATCAAGAAAATTTCGACAGCGGTTCCTTAGGTCGGGCGAATAGAGGGGCGATTTGGGAGAGTGAACGACTGATGATGATTTGGTCTGTTTTTATACTAGGGCAAAATTCAGTCGGGCGACTGAGTCTAGTCGCCTTGGTTAGTCGGCCGACTGAGTCTAGTCGTCTTGGATAGTCGGACGACTGAGTCTCAGTCGTGCCATCTACCCAATCGTTCATCTCCATTCGGCCGATTGAAGTTCATCCAAACGACAATATCAGTCGGTCACCTCCAATCGTTCGATGTGTTTCATTCGCATACCTCATTCGCACGTTTGACCTAGTCGGGCACATTTAACCGGCCGATTGGGTTCAGTCGCATGGTCCAATCTTATGATTGTATTCAATCGTACACCCCATTCGGCCGACTGGGTCATATCAGATTCAGTCGAACGATTGGTCTATCCTTGTGCCAATTTTAAGGTATGAACCAACACTTAGTTTTAATTACCAATTGTTAAAACATTATGTGCATTAATTGATCATCTCAGACATGATCCATTTAACCACCCGATCACCTCAGACGTGATCCATTTATCCACCTGATCACCTCAGACGTGATCCTTTTAACCTTTCAGAAACAAGTTATTTAGATAGACATTAAGCACTTTCAGTGACGTTTAACAGATAGCAATATACACAGTCCGACATGACACATTATACTAAGACTAAACAAAAACTTAACCTATAATAGAAAACATATTTTTGTGATTTTGATAGGGCAGGCTTGTATAGCTTATTAGCATTAACATTTTATCCGGAATGGACTCTCGTGGAATCAGACAGGCATATACACCATTACTTGGAACATTTAGTGCTTATTACATTTGCATGATTTGATTGCACAGTTTTTCACTTATCGAAGACTTCTAATATCTAACTAGGAATCATGTTTGAACTAATATGTAATTCTTATTGATTTTGAACATCAGGCAATGCAGCCACGACGATTGTCAGTATGTTTGTCCACTTAAATCCATACACAGACGTTTGACACACATCAGCGATTAATTAGATGAATTAGGTCAACCGTATTTGTGTATTCCACAGGTATATGGTAATCAATCGTCCTCAGGAGATTTTTGAGCGGTCTAGGACTTAGAAGATTTGGTTCTAAAAATTGTCAAAGAGATGCAGAACCTCAGGTCAGTGCCATCGCACAGCAGAGAGGCGCAAACAACAATGAATTCTTAGAACAAATAGGTTATGCTTAGCCTCAGGTCAGTGCCATCGCACAGCAGAGAGGCGCAATACCTATTTATCTTCTTAGAGCAGCATATTTGCATATACATTATTTTAATGACATTTGTCATCTTTTGCTCTGTTTTGCAGGTCTTTGCTCACATTTGTGGCATTAGCTTGCTCCTCACCCCTTATTGGACATTGATTGATTGTGCAGACCAGGGATACCATGGGAACACACAACTGGTTGAAAAATTTAGTTTAAGCCTGTTCACTGATGATGTCTAATGGTCTATTGTGTTGAATCTACTGACACATCGTATTGTGTACTTACACAACCCTAGATCTACTTTCTCCAAGTAATTACAATACCAGTCAAAGCTTCTATCATATTCCCATTTTGTTAGACTTAGACTTCTCTGACTTATGATTTTTATGTTTAGAACCGAAAAACCAATTTGATATTCCAAGTAACTCGGTGCCTGTGTGCTATCACTTTCCAGTTTTATCGAGTCGCATTTCCAGTCTATTTGTCTATGCCTTTTCAGCTTAACTTACCTCCCCCAATTTTTTTTTTTTTTTTTTTTTTTAAATAAATGCATACTGAAATAAATCTCCCCCTAAAATTCTAAAACAGAAAATCTTTTTGTGTTTTTGGATTTTATATGACATGGAAATTAAAAAATAAAAATAAAAATGAAAGAAAGAAAGAAATAAACTAAAGACACAAGTCGGACTATGAATCTGCTTCTTCAGCAATCACATCACTTTTCTTTTTAACGCCGTTGACCTCTAGGAGATATAAAAATCTTGGTTTATCAAACGGTTTGGTGTAGAGGTCAGCGCGCTGAAAATCCGTGTTAATTTTAATCACATCGATTAATTGTTTTTCATAGCAATCGCGTATGAAATGATATTTAATCCCGATGTGTTTAGTTTTTGGGTGTTGAACAGGATTTTTAGTGACAGCTATGGCAGCAGAATTATCAACATAAATAGGAGTGTTAGAAAATTTCAAACCGTAGTCGCGCATTTGCTGTTGAATCCAGATGATTTGAGAGCAGCAACTTGCAGCAGCAACGTATTCAGCTTCACAGGTTGATAGGCAACCGAGGTCTGCTTCTTGCATTGCCACGTGACTAAACGTCTTCCAAAGAACTGACACCCTGCTGAAGTCGACTTGAAATTCATCTTGCAGCCACCATAATCTGAATCGCTGTACGCAGTAAGCTCGAAGTCATCATCATGAGGATACCACAAACCCAGTGTTGGAGTACCCTTCAGATAACGAAAAATCCTTTTTACCCCAATCAGATGATTACTTTTGGCTTCGCTTGATATCTAGAACATAACATGTTGCATACATGATATCTGGACGCGAGGCAGTGAGATACATGAGAGATCCAATCATCCCACGATACATAGTGGCATCCACCAAATCCCCATTCTCATCAGGAGCCACATCATGATTTGTGGCGAGAGGGGTACCGGCAGCAGACGTATTTTCCATGTCAAACCGACTGAGAATGTCGCCGACATACTTGGTCTGATGTAAGAAAATGCCAGTTGGTGTTTGATCCACCTGTAATCCCAGGAAGAACTTCATCTCTCCCATTGCACTCATTTCAAATTCTGCCTTCATCACAGATTCGAAATCTTTGCATAACGCTTCATTTCTAGATCCAAAGATGATATCATCCACATAGATCTGCACCAGAAGCAAGTCACCATCCTTTTCTTTGATGAACAATGTACAGTCAATCACACCCCTGCGAAAACCATGCTTCAGCAGGGGGTGGAGAGCTTTTCATACCAAGCTCGAGGAGCCTGATGTAGCCCATACAGAGCCTTGTCTAACTTGTAGACTCTGTCCCGATGATAAGGATCTTCGAATCCTTCGGGTTGACTGACATAAACTTCTTCACGGATTTCCCCATGCAAGAATGCACTCTTAACATCCAGTTGATAAACTTTGATTTTCATGTAAGAGGCGTAGGCTAGAAAGATACGAATAGCTTCCATTCTAGCTACGGGAGCAAAGACTTCATTGTAGTCGATGCCTTCGACTTGTCTGAAGCCTTGAACAACCAAGCGTGCCTTGTTTCTGATCACAACACCTTGGTCATCCTTCTTGCATTTTAGTACCCATTTGGTACCAATCACCTTAACTCCTTTCGGCCTGTCAACTAGAGTCCAGACTCCAAGTTTCTTGAACTGGAGTAGCTCTTCTTGCATAGCATTTACCCAGGCCTCATCTTTCAGGGCGTCGCAGACATATTTAGGCTCGATTTGTGAGACAAAACATGAGAAAGCCCCGTCATTGACATAACCCTTTTCCATGACTGCAGCATAATCAGCAGAGTACAGCTGATTTCTTGTTTGCACACCGGATTGAATGTCCCCTATGATAGACGAGGGGGGATGATTCACACTGATCCTAGTCACTGGTGTGGTAGGAACCACAACCTCAGTATCCATATTGGTGACTACTGGTTCAGTATCCGGATTTCCTGCAGCTGGTATAGCAGCTGATGATTCACTGTGTTGATTAGCTGTTTGCTCAGTGTTAGAAGCAGGAGCTTCTTCATCATCTGATGAATCATCACTCTCATCATGAGCAGGAGTCGAAGAGCTTGAGGCACCAGCAGTAGGTGTGATGTTGCTTGAATCCAGATTTGGTGAGTTAAGAACATCATACATCATCTGGGTAGCAGCATCATCCTCTGAATCAAGCTGTGGAAGATTGAAGGATTTGAAAAAGCCATCATAATCGAAGAATGATGATGGACCTTTTCCAGCAGGAGGTGTGATGTATCTCTGAACATCAACGTTGCACCACACCTCGACCTGACCCGTCGAGTTATTGTAAACTCGCTTGTCTGGGATGCTGTATCCTAAGAATATTCCCTGATCTGCTTTTTCGCTGAACTTGCCATCCTGAGTCTTCTTCAGTAATGTACATGGAGCTCCAAATGGTTCCAGATACTCCAAATTTGGCTTTCTTTTCTGAAGTAGCTCGTAGCAAGTCTTACCATGCCTTTTGACTACTAACACACGATTAAGTGTGTAGCAGGCATTTGCAACTGCCTCATTCCAGAACTGAACTGGGAGCTTTGAATCAGCTAACATGGTTCGTGCAGTCTCAATTAAGCTCCGATTCTTTCGTTCTGCAACTCCATTCATCTGTGGCGTGTATGCTGAGGTGAACTGGTGAACAATACCCTTCTCCTTGCAGAAAGCATCCATCCACTGATTCTTGAACTCTGTGCCATTGTCAGAACGAATTCTCCTTACCTTCAGTTTGTAGAGTGACTCCAAAGTCGTGACGAGCACCTTGAATGATTCAAACGTTTCTGATTTAGCTTTCAGAAACATCACCCAGGTGAATCTTGAGTAGTCATCAGTGACTACAAAGCAGTACCAGTCTCCTGCTATACTCTTCGTGCTTACAGGACCAAATAGATCCATGTGTAGCAGCTCCAAGGGCATCTCAATTGTGTTGACGTGCTTGGTCTTGTGAGATTTCCTGGTCTGCTTTCCCTTCTTGCAAGAGACACAAAAATCAGGAAGTTGGAAGTTCTTGACTGTAACTCCCTCAACTAGGTTGTTGTGAATCAGATGATTCATCTTCCTTTGATTTATGTGTCCCATCCTTCTATGCCATGAGATGAGTCCTTCTCTGTAGCTTTTGAGAGGAAACATTGTGCTGTAGATTCAGAGGTAGAAGCATTAGACATATCCAAGACATATAGATCATTGTACCTGGATGCAGACATCAAAACCTGCTTCTCTGGAATCTCCATCTCCTTTTTCAGTATGTAACATTTTCGGTTGTCAAACATAACTTTGAATCCCTTGTCACATATCTGAGACACTGAAAGTAAATTGTTTTCCAGTTGTTGAACAAAATTTACTTTATCAAACTTTACCTTCTCATTACCTACTTCGCCCTGAGCGGTAATGTATCCTCCTTTATTACCAGCAAATGAAACGTGTCCCCCTTTAATTTGTTTGACATTGAAAAGAAGAGACTTGTTTCCTGTCATGTGCCTGGAAGCTCCGCTATCCACAATCCATGTATTTGATGAAGCACTGTAGCGGACAACCTGCACATAATTGAAAACAATTAGTTAAGGAGGGGGACCCAAGCCTTGACTGGCTTGGGTTTCCCAGAGGAATCAACCATCATGAATTCAACCCACTGTCCTTTATCAGTAGGTGGAATCTCAACTTTCAGATTGTCCTGGCTGTCAGACACACCAGATGTCTTGGCTTTCCATAAACCATCTCTGTGAAGGATTGTTTATGATAAACTTTAGACTGATTAACAGTTTGAGCATGTGGTTTAGATTCAGAAACAGTTTTCCTCGCTGGTGTCACAGACCTGTCGGGACTTGTCTGTGTTGCCTTTCACGTGGTGGGGACGAAAACGACTTAGAAGGTGTTTTATGCCTAATGGGTGTTTTCGATCTAACCGGTGTCTTAGATCGCTGTTTTGAATCTACTTTGACTTTGTCGTTTAACTCAACTTTAATTCTTGGTGTCTGATAGCGTGGACAATTGGTTGAAATATGACCTCGCTGACCACAAGTATAGCAGGATCTCCATTCATCAGGACTAGGAGATCTCTTGTGGGGCGGTGAGTAAACCTCAGGAATGGGTCTTTTGGTCTCAGTCTTTGAATATGTACCCTCTTTAACAAATTTAACTTGTTTAACATTTGGATTAATTTGTCGTTGAGGTTGAACATTATCCCTTTTAACTGGTTTAGCTTGAGTGGATTTAGAAATCTTGGTTTGTGTAATATTTGACTTTGATTCCAAACCAAGAGTTGTTTGTACATTTGTTTCCACCTGTTTCTCAACATTGACCGTTCTTGATGTTGAGAATTTCTGATTATCATCCGAAGAAGCAGACTGAACTGCAGTGTCCGGATCACTCACCAAAGGAGTTGTCACCACATGATCCTTAATTTGATTATTATTAATTGGACGTTGTTTTGTGTTCAAAAGGATTTCATGTGGTGGTGGAACTACCTTGTAACCCAATCCCTCCCCATTGTTGCGTTCTTTAACCAAGTTTTTCAAAATGTGCGAAGAACTCGCGAGACTATGTAGTTTTTGTTGCAATGACTCATTTTCTACCTGTAAGACTGCTTTTTCCTTTTTAGTTTCTTCAATGGTCTTTAAGTAGAATTTAATGTCATTTTCTTGGTTAAATACAACAACTTCAGTTTCCTTTAGTTGTTTCTGCAACGCATCTAACTTCTCTTTATAACTGCTCTCATTTTGTTTTAAGACACGATTAGCTTCTGAGCACAGTTTTAAGTCATTTACTAAGTTATCATTGTGTTCTAATAACCTAGCAAACTTTAGATCAATGCTTTCTCTAAATTTATCACATTCGACACAAACATGTTCATCAAATAATTCATCTTTAGATTTTACCTGTGTGGATGTCGATGTGCCAGCCATGAAAGCATTCTGAGACGTAGCTTGAGCTTCAGATTCTGAATTCAACTCATTCTTGACATTTCATCAACAGCATCAAACGTCTCTTCCAACTCAGCAGTATCAACTTCAGCTGAGCTTTCGCCTTCACTTGCCGAGTCTTCGTTCAAGTCTTCCACGGATGCTATGTTAGCTTCATCAGACACGAATCTAAAGGACCATCTTGTCCTTCATCTCCTTGTGCTACCATAGCTTTAGAATCACTTCCCGTGGATGCTGGTTTCTTGTCTCTATCTTGCCTGTTGAACGAAGAAAAAGGATTCCCATTCCCAGTCTTCTTAGGCTTTGAACACTCCCTTTTAAAATGGCCCTTTTCTCCACAATTGAAGCACGTGACTTTAGACTTGTCAAAACCAAAGGTTGTATCTTTAGTAGCCACGAGATTCTGCCCTGTTTTCTTCACAAATTTCTTTGCTCTTCGGACAGCGCTTGCAAGAGCCCACATGATGTCCATTCTTTCCAGCTCATTTTCATCTACTTGTTCATAATCTTCATCGGCAAGGTGGCAATTTCCAATCTTCTTCCCGCCACCAAACCATCATACGAGTGCACAACAGCAGCCAATAGATCCATGTGCTCTTTAGCAACCTCCACTGTTACCTTTCCCAGATTTTCTGTTGTCAACTTAGCAGACTGAGTAACAATAGGACTTTGACTAACACAAGATGCACCAAGAGACTCATTTGCAGATGATGAGCCTTGGTCAGAAGTTTGAGATGCATTGGACACAAAGGCTGTTTGCAGGGGAGCACCTGAAGACTTTGCAGCAGGGGTGGACGTGGAAGCAACATTGTAGAGTGAGGGGTCTTGAGCATAAGAACCCTTCTTAGCCTTGTATTTTTGTCGCACTTCCTCCTCTTTCAGTTTTAGAATAAAGTCATTGATATCCAGGGTGTCTAAAACTGAGTTGTATCGCAGAGTAGAAATGAATGAATCCCACTTTGCAGGTAGACCATCTGCCAAGCTTAAAACCTTGTCTTCCATTGACGTCTTAACACCATGAGTGTTAAGTTCACTCATCAGATGGTAGAAACGATCGATGATCTCATCTAAGCTTTCATTCCCAATTGCCGAGAAGTTATCAAACTCCTTCTTCAAAGCTTTGCCTTTCAGTGCCTTTAAGTTAGAATTTCCTTCATACCTCTTTTCAAGGACTTCCATCAGTTTTTTACTTTGTTTGTGCTCTGAGTATTGATGAAAGATAGGCTTGGGAATGGACTGAGTCAAAATAGCATAAGCCTTCTTCTCTGCATTGTAGGCAACCTTTTGTGTATCGGAGAGTCCACTCAAAGTCAAAGGAACACCATCAGCCCCTACTGGTATTTTATAACCCACCTCAATAGAGTTCCATAAGTTAGTGTCTACACCATTAAGATAGATTTCAAAACGTTGTCTCCATTGTGGAAAGTCCTCTATTGTCAATAGTTTAGGTGGCTTGTTATGGTTCCCTATCTCATTTTCCAGTAACAACAAATTCTGAATTCGTGAATCCTTTCCAGCTGACATGGCATAATTTTCTGAGTCCATCTTTGAATTAATTTAACTTGAGAATTAAACTGCTGTGCGAATGGCTATATGCGAATGGCTATATGCGATTGGACTCAAACGTACGATTGAAACAGACGACTGAGAGACTTAGACGACTGAACAGACCGAACGACTCAGATGTGCGACTGGAGTGGGCGATTGACTCAATCGGGCGATTGACACTGCGATTGACTCAACCGGGCGAATGGACTGGCGAATGACTCAGACGTGCGAAAGACCGGGGCGAATGAGTTCAGTCGTACGATTAAATAATCGTGCGACTGGGTCGGCTGAAAACGCGATTTTTGAACACTTTTGACCTAGAACGCAATTCTTTGCACCCTAGACGGCTGAAACTCGAAAAACACTGACTTTTCAGAACATGCAAACGTAAAGACTCGATTTTTAGCCAAAAGAATAAATCTTTTTGCGTAAAAACTTAGACTTTTTCACAAAAACGATTGAATCAACGAAGAATCAAGAGCCAAAGCTCTGATACCACTTGTTGGACCGTGTACGTACGGAGTACTAACTGATTCTTCGTTGTACCGAATCAAATAGTGCGGAATCCTATTTGATTGGCGATCCAATCAGTGAGAACGAATTCAAGATCAATCCTAACGATTAGAAAACGTTATGAATTGACTCGGAATGATCTGAAACGCTCTATGAAGTTGGAATGGTCGAACAGCAAGTTCTGGGGCGATTAGGGTTTCTAGTATTCGAAGTGTCACCATTTTTCCACGAATTAAGTGGTATTTATAGGTTACAGATCTCATTCGTGCGACTGAGTCTTGCGACTGACTCAGTCGTGCGATTGAGTAATACGACTGATTCATTCGTACGCTTGAGTCAGACTGATGACTCAACCGTCCGATTGACTCAGTCTCTTAGTTCAACCGTGCGATTGGACCATTCGCATGGTCCAGTCGGGCGACTGAAAGAGATGTTTAGTCAAACACATTCATGAACCTTTAATGATTCAGAACTGTGTCTCACAACTGTAAACCTATATAACATGGTCATATTAAGCGTGTAACAACTAATAAAATAAGTAGATATAACATTATATAATCAACAACCATATAAAGAAGAGATTCTCATTAGATTGATTTAACATTACATATGTGTAACAAGATAGAAGTTTATTACATTTCAGCTCACTAGACTAGAACTGGGGACATGTGTACCAACAGGTAATACTTTCATTATCTTCATCATCGTTCAATTCGTACTTTTATCATTCCTCTTTAATTAAGCTGTGAGTCTGTTGCGACACCAAGTCGCTCACCTCTAAGTCAATCACAAAGATTGACCTACATACTGTGAGTCTGTTGTGACACCAAGTCACTCACCTCTAAGCCAATCACGAAGATTGACCTACATTCCTGTGAGTCTGTTGTGACACCAAGTCACTCACTTCTATATCAATCTCAAGGATTGATCCTGTGTGCATCCTTCGGGGTAGCGAACCCACATCACAGTTGAGCTAACACCTGCCAGGGGTGTGCACCTCCATTCATTTGCTTGCAAGACTTTCGTTCATTCGTTCACGTTCCATTCCTCTTTATCATAATTTTTCACTTTATTAATGATAATAATTATTGATCATGATCATTCCACATAGAAACATACAGTATTATTATTAATAAGCATATTAATAATAATAATACTAATAATATTATAAATAATATTATTCATACTCTTAATAATATCCCTAATCATAATATTAATTATAATATTAAGAAGAGGATATTATTACATTCAAACCTCATCATTCATTCATCATCATACATTCATCATCATACATTCATCATCATACGTAATCATACATAGCATCATCAGTAATAATAAGGGTTAATCATAATCATCATTACATGCATGAAACATCATCATTTATTAACCTAGTCAACCCTGGTCAAAACCTCGAACTTCGGATTTGCAGGAATTTCTGTAAAAAAATTCTAAGTGTCCTGGACGTTTGAGCCCTATTGGGCGTATGAGCCCTGTTAGGCGTAAGAGCACTGCTGGTCGTATGAGCCTTATTGGACTTTTCATCCTATACTTAGAAATATCATTGGTCATACGACCACACTGTTGGTCGTATGAGTCCTATTGGACTCTTCAACACACTTAGAAAATCTTCTGGTCATACGACCACACTGTTGGTCGTATGAGTCCTATTGGACTCTTCAACACACTTAGAAAAATTCACCTGGTCATACGACCACACTGTTGGTCGTATTAGCAACCTGGACATGTATCTATTTCATATTCCAAATCCCAAACATCATAATGCCTAGTTCTAAACATGCTCACCTGATTCTAGGCAAAACTTAACATAAACACATACATTCATACATTCAATCATACGGGTATAAAATCCAAGTTTTATACAAACATACTTACATGCATTTTCCAGCCCCAAAGCATTTAAAAACAGGTAAAAAGGGGTCTAGAACTCACCTTAGTTTGTCTTCGGGTTTTGGATGCCCTTTCTTAACTTCCCAGTCGTTTCTACACCTAAAACACACACACAGTGCAACCCGAACACAAACACACACACATAAGAACATGCATTCTCGGTTTCTTAGCCAAAACACAACTTAAAAACATCAATTCTTACCTTGAATCGATTTCTTCTTCTTTCTCTCTCTAAGAATCGAAGTCCCTGCTGTTTCTCTCTCTAAAAACCGAATGCAAAGAATTGTGCAGGGGTTATGGGCGACCATGCCTCCCTTTTGTACAAAATAAATAACAACTATGCCCATTTGGCACTTTTGGTCCCTCCTTTTTAGTTGCTTTTTATTTTCTTTTCTTTTCTTCCTTTTTCTTTTATTTCTTGCTAAAAATACGGGTGTTACAAGTCCCCCCCCTTATATAGGTTTCGTCCCCGAAACCTGTTATTCCTCAAACAGATGTGGGTAGTGCTGTCTCATTTCTTCTTCAGTCTCCCACGTAGACTCGGATCCCTTCCTGTGCTTCCACTGTACACGCACAAGAGGAACCACTTTATTTCTCAACCTCTTCTCCTTACGATCAATGATTGCCACTGGTTGCTCAACGTAATTGAGTCGTTCGTCTACTTCAATATCCTCCAGTGGTACAACCATGCCTTCATCAGCTAAGCACTTTCTCAGATGAGATACATGGAATGTAGGATGAATTCCACTTAACTCATCTGGCAATTCAAGTCGATAGGCCACCTCTCCTACCCGTGCGACAATCCGGAAAGGTCCTATGTATCTCGGGCTTAGCTTACCTCGTTTCCTGAATCTAATAATTCCTTTCCAAGGTGAGACCTTCAACATAACTCGGTCACCAACCTTGAACTCTATCGGTCTTCGCCTCTTGTCAGCATACAACTTTTGCCTATCCTTCGCCGCCTTCATGAAGGCTTTGATCTTTTTTAATTTCTCAGTCGTTGCTTCGACCACCTCAACACCTCCTAACTCTTTCTGCCAATGTCTCCCCAGCACACGGGCGGCCTACATCTCCTACCGTATAGCATCTCGTAAGGTGGCATGCCAATGCTGGCATGATAACTGTTGTTGTACGAGAATTTGCTAACGGCAGGTGGCTGTCCCAACTTCCTCCAAAATCGATCACGCACGCCCGAAGCATGTCCTCGAGTGTTTGGATCGTCCTCTCAGACTGACCGTCCGTCTGAGGGTGATATGTTGTACTAATGTGTAGCCTCGTCCCCATTGCATCATGAAACCTCTTCCAAAACTTGGAGGTAAACCGGGTGTCACGATCAGACACAATAGACACCGGTACACCATGACGAGCTACAATTTCTTTGATGAATAGATCCGCCAATCTCTCGGATGAGTACGTTTCGCGGATTGGTAGGAAGTGGGCACTCTTTGTCAAACGGTCCACTATCACCCATATGGCATCATACCCTTTAGGGGTACGTGGTAACTTCGTGATGAAATCCATGGTGATGTGTTCCCACTTCCACTCGGGTATATCCAACGGTTGGATCTTCCCGTAGGGCTTCTGGTGTTCCGCCTCCACTTGTAAGCAAGTCAAGCACTTACTTACGTACTCCACTACGTCGCGTTTCATACCCGCCACCAAAAGTCTTTCTTCATATCGTGGTACATTTTGGTAGCACCGGGGTGAATGGAGTATCGGGTCTTATGGGCCTCGTCCATAATCTTTTCACGTAGATCCCCGTATCGAGGAATCCACATTCGCCCAGATCGGGTCTTAACACCAAGAGTGTTCTCACCCAATTCCGTAACTAGGCCTCTCATCCTTTCGGAGTTAAGACGATCTTCTTTCAAGCCTCGTCTTGAAACTCCTTAACCTGTGTCATCACATCGGGGGTCATGATCAGCTGATAAGCCTTCACCCGAATCGGCTCAGGTCGTTCTTTTCGACTAAGGGCATTGGCCACCACGTTGGCCTTGCCCGGATGGTAATGGATTTCGCAATCATAATCCTTTATTAGTTCCAACCATCGCCTCTGCCTCATGTTAAGATCTTTCTGCTCGAAAAAGTACTTCAAGCTTTTGTGGTCGGTGAAGATTGTGCACTTCGTCCCGTATAGATAGTGCCGCCAAATCTTCAACGCAAAAACCACCGCAGCTAGTTCAAGATCGTGCGTGGGATAGTTGACTTCGTGAGTTTTCAGCTGTCGAGATGCATAGGCTATGAACTTTCCGCTTGCATCGATACACAACCTAGCCCAGAATAGGATGCATCAGAATAGACCACTAAGTCTTCATTCCCCTCGGGCAAATTCAAAACAGGAGCTTGTGTTAGTCTTGTCTTCAACTCCTCAAAAGCCGTCTCCTGCTCTCGACCCCACACGAATTTCACGTCCTTACGAGTCAATTTTGTCAAAGGTGAGGCTATCTTGAAAAGTCTTAAATAAATCTCCTATAATAGCCCGCCAATCCCAAGAAGCTACGAATCTCGGATGGCGTCTTTGGGTGATTTCCATTGCATCACAGCCTCAACCTTTGCTGGGTCCACCATGATTCCTCTGCATTTACCACGTGACCCAGAAATTGCACCTCGCGTAACCAGAAAGCACATTTGGAGAACTTAGCATACAGTTTCTCCCTTCTCAAAGTCTCCAACACTTCCCGAATGTGACCGGCATGCTCTTCTTCGCTCCTCGAATAAATCAGGATATCATCGATGAACACAATCACTGATTTATCTAACATTGGCCGACACACTCGGTTCATCAAGTCCATAAAAGCAGCTGGCGCGTTAGTTAGACCAAATGACATAACGAGAAACTCATAGTGTCCATAACGCGTACGGAAAGCTGTTTTAGGAATATCCTGCTCCTTCACCTTCAACTGGTGATAGCCAGATCGAAGATCTATCCTCGAGAACCAACTGGCACCCTGGAGCTGGTCGAACAAGTCATCGATTCTCGGTAACGGATACCGATTCTTTATCGTTAACTTGTTCAACTCACGGTAGTCGATACACATTCTCATGCTACCGTCCTTCTTTTTCACAAATAAGACCGGAGCACCCCAAGGAGAGATACTCGGCCTAATGAAGCCCTTGTCAAGCAACTCTTGCAGTTGCTCCATCAACTCCTTCATCTCAGTCGGAGCCAACCGATACGGTGCCTTGGCGACAGGTTGGGCACCGGGTATCAGGTCAATTTGAAATTCGATTTCGCGGTCAGGTGGCAATCCCGATAAGTCTTCCGGGAATACATCTGGAAACTCACGCACAACCGGAACATCGGATAGTTGTGGTGTTGGCGCTTCCACATCCTTCACGTAGCATAAGTAGGCGCTGCACCCACGCCTCATGCACTTGCCTGCCACCGCCATCGAGATCACTTTAGGGATCATCGTTACCCGATCCCCGTATATCGTTACCAAACTTCCGTCAGATGCCGTCAGTCTAATCATCTTCTTTCGGCATACGATATTCGCTTCGTAGGTTGCCAACCAATCCATCCCTAGCACTACATCAAATCCACCTAGGGGCATCACATGTAATCTAGCAGCAAACCTATGGCCTTCTAACTCTATGGTATAGACCTCTATCACATCAGTAACTTTAGTGGACTTACCAATAGCGGTTTCTACTTCAAAGGGCTCATCAATGCATTTACCACTAACAGGAATTTAGCACAGAAAGTAGCAGAAATGAAACTCTTACTAGCACCTGAATCAAATAACACAGAAGCAAGAGTTTGATTTACTAGAAACGTACCTGACACCACATCAGGGTCCGTCCTAGCCTCCTCTCTGGTCATGGTGAAAGCTCTGGCACTCGCCCTCTGCCCTTCAATCCCGGCCGTCTTCTTTGCCCCGGAACTCTCCACCCTCTGCTTCCTGCAGTCTTTGCTCATATGGCCCGCCTCGCCGCAGTTATAACACCTCAGCTCCTTACAGTCTTTCAAGATGTGGCCGGCTTTCCGCACTTGAACACACGTTGAGTCCCGATTTGCACTCACCCGTATGCTCCTTCCCGCACTTGCCACACCTTTTGGGCTCGAGCTTGATGACCCCACCCTACGGTCATCCATTCTCATCCTTTTGTTGTTCGGGGTAAAGCCACCACGCCCGAACCGCTTCCCATTCCAGTTTCGGTGACCACCACCAGCCTTTTCACCTCCGCATCTGCTACCTCCCTCTCATCATAAAGTCTCCCAGCCAAATCTACTGCCGACCTAATAGTGCTTGGTCGTGCAGCAATCAAATGCCTACGAATGTCGGCTGGCAGCCCCTGTTCATACCGGTTAATCTTGCGAGATACCGGCGTCACCTGATCTGGCACCAGCCTCGCCATCTCATTGAATTTGGCAGTGTACTACTGGTGGGTCATGGTTCCCGCTTCGAGTTGTAGGAACTCCCTCTCAATCTTATCGAGTTCCATGTGAGGACAGAATTCCTCAATTACCAGCTTCTTCAACTCGGACCACTTCATCTTGCTTATGGCCCTGCTGCCCTCAGCCTGGACAATATTGTCCCACCAACATAGGGCTGAGTCAGTAAAGGAGTGGGTGGCAAACTTCACTTCTGATCTTCCCGGCACTCACTGATCTCGAGTACCGCCTCCATCTCCCTTACCCACCGATGGGCAGCCGCAGCATTGCCATTTCCATCAAAAGTCGGGGGCCTGCACCTCTGGAATGCCCCGTAGTTGCATCCCTTGGTCGTCACCCCAACCACATCATCTTCCTCTTCATCAGATACTACTACCTCAGGATTCGGTCGTTCATCTCCTCCCTTGCTTTCCTTCCCAGTTGACCCTCTCCTGTCCTCCTTCTCCTTTCTCTCTTCATTCCTCACAGCACGAATAACATCGGTCACTACAGATGACATAACTGCCTGTAGGACTTGGTGTACCTCATCAACAATCGCTTCCCTAGCTGAGGCATTCAAGCTCGCATTCTTAGTTTCTTCATTCCGATCAGGAACCTCAGGGTTCACGGGAGCCGTCTCAGGAGCTTTAGTGCTGTTCCTAGTCGTACGCGGACGACCTCTACCTCTAGCAGCCTTAGAAGGTTTCTTCCCAGCCATTTTCCTATGCACTATAAGATTCAAACACTAAAACAGTCATTCAAGGAAACAGCCCAGTTATGTCAAGTATAGTAAGTCCCTAACTACAGTGGCCAGTTGTGATTAGCCACTTACTTTACTCTTCACACCCCAAGCATTTCCTATCCTGACTACATCAGTATCTAAATCTACTAAGAACACATAAATCACATATAGCACACGCACATAAGTCTGGTTGATTTTTAAGAAAGCAATACCTGATGGCACATGGCTACTCGGGCTGACATCCCTCTTTCCATCCCATTCTCAGTTTAAGTTAAGGTTTATTTGAAAATTTACCCATTTTACTTAAACTTTTGCTCTGATACCAACTTGTAAGGCCCCCTATCCCGGGCACCTCACAGTTGGTCATTCACAGCATAAAACATACATAATATAATTTTAAGCAGCGGAATTATTTAAACAAAAACCATCCATTCATTTAAAACACTGTTGTTAAGCAATACATTTTAGTTCACAAGTCACAAAATATTTAATTGAATGGATTACAAAACAACAGTATCGTCAAAAACATAATGGATGTCAGTCTTGCCCACCAAGTAGCCACCCTGTATGCCATCCTCAGCAACCTGTCACCTGCCAACTGGAAAATACATAAAAGTCAGCATTGCTGAGTGAGTTCTAGTTTTATAGTTAAAATACTTTACTTTTCGTTCAAAAACCGTTCCTCATTTTCACAGGTGATCATACATCGTACGTACACATAGGTAATACTTTCATTATCTTCATCATCGTTCAATTCGTACTTTTATCATTCCTCTTTAATTAAGCTGTGAGTCTGTTGCGACACCAAGTCGCTCACCTCTAAGTCAATCACAAAGATTGACCTACATACTGTGAGTCTGTTGTGACACCAAGTCACTCACCTCTAAGCCAATCACGAAGATTGACCTGCATTCCTGTGAGTCTGTTGTGACACCAAGTCACTCACTTCTATATCAATCTCAAGGATTGATCCTGTGTGCATCCTTCGAGGTAGCGAACCCGCATCACAGTTGAGCTAACACCTGCCAGGGGTGTGCACCTCCATTCATTTGCTTGCAAGACTTTCGTTCATTCGTTCACGTTCCATTCCTCTTTATCATTAATCTTTCACTTTATTAATGATAATAATTATTGATCATGATCATTCCACATAGAAACATACAGTATTATTATTAATAAGCATATTAATAATAATAATACTAATAATATTATAAATAATATTATTCATACTATTAATAATATCCCTAATCATAATATAATTATAATATTAAGAAGAGGATATTATTACATTCAAACCTCATCATTCATTCATCATCATACATTCATCATCATACATTCATCATCATACGTAATCATACATAGCATCATCAGTAATAATAAGGGTTAATCATAATCATCATTACATGCATGAAACATCATCATTTATTAACCCTAGTCAACCCCGGTCAAAACCTCGAACTTCAGATTTACAGGAAATTTCTGTAAAAAAATTCTAAGTGTCCTGGACATTTGAGCCCTGTTGGGCGTATAAGCCCCCTGGGCGTATGAGCCCTGTTAGGCGTAAGAGCACTGCTGGTCGTATGAGCCTTATTGGACTTTTCATCCTATACTTAGAAATATCATCTGGTCATACGACCACACTGTTGGTCGTATGAGTCCTATTGGACTCTTCAACACACTTAGAAAAATCTCCTGGTCATACGACCACACTGTTGGTCGTATGAGTCCTATTGGACTCTTCAACACACTTAGAAAAATTCACCTGGTCATACGACCACACTGTTGGTCGTATTAGCAACCTGGACATGTATCTATTTCATATTCCAAATCCCAAACATCATAATGCCTAGTTCTAACATGCTCACCTGATTCTAGGCAAAACTTAACATAAACACATACATTCATACATTCAATCATACGGGTATAAAATCCAAGTTTTATACAAACATACTTACATGCATTTTCCAGCCCCAAAGCATTTAAAAACAGGTAAAAAGGGTCTAGAACTCACCTTAGTTTGTCTTCGGGTTTTGGATGCCCTTTCTTAACTTCCCAGTCGTTTCTACACCTAAAACACACACACAGTGCAACCCGAACACAAACACACACACATAAGAACATGCATTCTCGGTTTCTTAGCCAAAACACAACTTAAAAACATCAATTCTTACCTTGAATCCGATTTCTTCTTCTTTCTCTCTCTAAGAATCGAAGTCCCTGCTGTTTCTCTCTCTAAAAACCGAATGCAAAGAATTGTGCAGGGGTTATGGGCGACCATGCCTCCCTTTTGTACAAAATAAATAACAACTTTGCCCATTTGGCACTTTTGGTCCCTCCTTTTTAGTTGCTTTTTATTTTCTTTTCTTTTCTTCCCTTTTTCTTTATTTCTTGCTAAAAAATACGGGTGTTACAGTACATGACCACGGAGACTTAGAAATTCTGATTAAATTTCTATCTAAGAGAGATTTTATCTCTTTCTTAGATAATTCCATATATTCAGAATTCATTTGGTATGCCTTGCTTTAGCCGGTATTTGACTTTCTTTAAAATCATCTTCGTATGGGAGAGAAACAATATGTTTCTTCCTTTCCCAAAATGCATTAGGATGATCATTACATATCTGTAGAGAAAATTGATGCTCAATTAATTTAATCTTTTCTTGTAACTTATTCTTAATGTTTCTTGAATACTTAAAGAAAATATTTCTTTTTGTAGAAATTCAATTTGATTTTTTTTGCTTTCAATAATTCTTCTTTCACATTATTTAATGTCCTTGTTAAAGGATTACTTATAAAAGGAAAATTTATTTCTCTTTCCTGGTATGTACCAGTTATTCCAGTACGATCTATTCTTTTTTAGGGAAAATCTTATCAAGAAATGGGCTATCGAGTATCACTTGGTTTGCTAAATTTTTACTAGTACAAAATTAGTATCTATACAAGTATTTTCTTGACATATGAATGCCTTAGGTATTTTATAATTTACCTCGAGTTTTCCTTTACCCGCATGACTTAGACTATGAGAAGTCTTATGGTAATATCTTACAGGTACTAATCCTTCCTGTATGCAATTCAAATCTGCACCACTGTCTATTAGCGCAGTTACTTCTATAAAGAAGTCTTGTCCTATAAGGAGTTTTATTTTCGTATGCCACTTTGTGAAGTTATAATTTCTATAATATTTTTACAATAATGAGATTCTGATTCTTCTGGTTGAGGAATTATTTTTCCTATTTCTAGACCTATGATCATTTTTTCTAATTCTTTATTGTTTTGCTGTAATAATTTTATTTCTATTTTCAGATTATCAATTTCTTGTTTTAATTCTTAGATATCAAAAGGTTTCTTATTCTTTTTGTTTAATTGATTTTTTAATTCTGCCAAAGAGAAGGGTTTTAGTTCTGCAGAAGTAGAAACTTCTTCCTCTTCTTGGCTCTTAAAATGTGACGAGATTATTTTCTCTTTTATTTGTGGATTATCTATGAGTTTTAATAATTCTAGAATTTCATTAGTTATTACATTTATTTCCATATCTTGGAATTGTGAAATAATTTGATAAATATCATCTTCTTTTATTTCTGGATTACAACATTCCTTGTTGCAATTACTATTACAGCCTTTTTCTTCCTCAGATGAAGAATAAAGACTTTCATTTTCTAAATTGTCTATTCTTTTCCTTCAGAAGAAGATTGCTCAGAATTTGATTCTGAATCTGACTCTAATAATATCTTAGAGATTTGATATTTCAAATCTTCATCTTCTAGCTTATTGTTGGACCAAAAGAACCAATGAGCCAAGATCAGGAAAACCTCTAAGTCCCACATGCCACTGCAACAACTGCTAAAGACTCCCATCAGCTATTGTGTTCTCTTGCTTGAATGTCAGACTCGAGAGCATCTTAGCTCCAACCATCAGCTGTTCTGACAAAGTCTGAAGAACAAAGTATGAAGATCAAAGAACTGAAGGACAACAGCTGAAGAAGACTCCAAAGTACTGAAGACCAAGTACTGAAGTCTGAAGTACTGATCTTACAAGTACTGAAGACTTCAAGTACTGAAGACAAGTACTGAAGAATCAAAAGCTGAAGAACTGAAGAACTGAAGACCTTCTACTGAAGCACAAAGTCTGAAGACAAAGACTGAAGACAACAACTGATGATATCTACTGAAGTCATCAGTTGTTACATCATCTGAAGCCAAGTCTGAAGAACAAGTGCTGAAGACTCAGAGTTTGTCACAACAGCTGAAGAAGTCTTCTTCAGTTGTTGTGATGGTTTTTCCTTTTCAGTAGTTTATTTTGTTTCAGTAGTTGTACAACAGCTGAAGAGCATGTTCTTCAGTTGTTATAGTATCAGTAGTTATAAACGACTGAAGAGTTTGTTCTCCAGTCGTTGTAGGATTTCAGTAGTTTTACTTGTCAGTACTTAGGAAACTTTTGTAAGAAGATGTCAGCTGTTGACATCATCAGTAGTTTTATGTTTTGTCAGTTGTAATTTTAATATTCAGTTGAGGTCAGAAAAAGGACATCAGCCCATCCTTTTGCCGCCTATAAAAGGATGGGGAACCATTCTGTATTAATGGCCGAAACGTGCTAAGCAATAGAACATTTATTATTTCGCAGAACTCTTTTCTCTCTCTATGCTTGTGCTTTTACATGCAATATCTTTATGTTCTTGCATTAATCGCTAATTAATGTGCTAAATCCGCTGCAAACATAATCTGATTGATCAAACGAGAGGCTGAGATCCTGTCACTTATTAAGCTTTTTCCTAACCCAACAAGTTCTCGCTTTGTGACCTATTTTGCCACATTTTCTACAAATTAACTTAGGCTTTATGAAGCTTTGTTTTCTTTGTATTTTTCAATTCTTTTAAATTTTCTATCTTCCCTCTTCTTTTTCCTTTTCCTATGTTTATAAGGGTTAGATTTCTTTAATCTTAATGACTTAGAAGTACTAGCTTTTACTTCTAATCCAAATTGTTCGCAAAATTGACCTAATTGCCTCTTTCATTTAAAGAGTGTTTCTTAATTGGTGGTTTAATCTTATTTCATTTCATAGATTTAAACCTTCTTGCATGCATATACCTATTAATTTCCCATAAGTATATTCATCATAATCTATATTATTTCCTCCTTTTCTAAGGTTATTCCTTATTCTTTCTGCAAATAGATGAGGAAGTCCATCTATGAACTTAGATTTCCAATGAGAGCTATTACTCTCTGGGAGTCCATTACTCTTGTTAAGAACGTATCCTTATACCATCTAAAAGATGTAAGGGTTCTACACTTAAGATTTTGTAATAAAGATCTAATATTCTCTGAATTATCAGACCATCTGCCTGTAAAATGTTCTATGATATTTACTATTAATGAATAAACAGAATTATTTTCTGTAACTCCATCCTCTTCTTTTACACTATTAAGGATTTTCCTCCTATCTTCTTCAGATAGATAGTTATCCCACCAGCCTTTAAGTGTCCTGTAAATCCTGATATAATCATATGAGCTATTGTCTTAGTTGAGTTTCTATTACTCTGACAAATCGTACTATACATTAGCATCCTATGGACTGTTTATATATTGAGATTCAGTTTGACCATCTATGTTCCATTCATAGATATTTTTACCACTATATGAGTTATTAACTACATATTGTTCTTCTTCTATAAGAATATCCTGTGGTGTTGGCCTAGGATAATAATACATTCTTTGAGTTGGCTTATCAGCAAACTTTGACGACATTTTTGCTATTTCATCATTTATTCTTTGTTTATAATTTCTTCATTAATACTTTCTTCAAATTCAGTGAAAGTATTAATCTTGAGATTCTTTAATATGCTTATTGAATCATTTAGAGTTTGAAGAATATTTTCTTCCGATTTTGTTTTAAAATCTGTTATTTTTGGTGGTAATTGTATGCTTGGAGTAGCACTATATCTTTTTTATTATTAACAATACTTTGTTTTCTTTGAAGTGTGATAATATATTATCCATTTTTTTAGGAATATCCTGCAATTGTTCTCCTATTATTATAAGGTATAAATTTGTATAATTTTGTGATTTTATTAGGTTATTTGTATGAGAAATTGTTACTGCTAAGGTATCACCTTCCAGTAATTTTTGAAAAGCTTGATAACATCTTTCCTCTCCTTGTTTTTCTATTTTGAAACCAGTTGTTAGAGGGAAAACTTGAGTACTTATCGTACCATTTATATTATATTGTCTCTCTATTTTCGAAATTATACTTTGAGTATATTTTTCAATAAACCAAGGGACAAAAGGTATAACCTTATTTTTTTCTGCTAAATCACTATAAAATTTTTCACTAAAGAACTCTTTTTCTTTGTTATTGAAATTAGGAAAAAACCATTTCCTAAATAATTCCCATTTGGGGGTAAAAAATTCCTTTGAAATTGCATCTCTTAATAGAGATCCTGGAGTAAATCTAATCTTTCTTCCATTAATTATGCAAAATTAAATTCTGATTTGGTTATTTCCGGATCAACTTGCTTAATTCCTCTGACTATATTATCAGAGTTTATTCTTAATTCATCTATTTTTCTTTCAGGAAATTCTTCCCTAATCGACCCTCTCCAGTCGACCCTCTCCTGTCCTCCTTTCCTTCCTTTCCTCGTTCCTTATAGCTCGAATAACATCGATCACTACAGATGGCATAACTGCCTGTAGGACCTGGTGTACCTCATCAGCAATCGCCTCCCTAGCTGAGGCATTCAGACTAGCATTCTCCGTTTCTTCATTCCGGTCAGGAACCTCGGGGTTCACAGGAGTCGTCTTAGGAGCTTTAGCACTGCTCCTAGTCGTACGCGGACGACCTCTACCTCTAGCAGCCTTAGAAGGTTTCTTCCCAGCCATTTTCCTATGCGCTATAAGATTCAAACACTAAAACAGTCATTCAAGGAACAGTTCAGTTTATGTCAAGTATAGTAAGTCCCTAATTACAGTGGCCAGTTGTGATTAGCCATTTACTTTACTCTTCACACCCCAAGCACTTCCTATCCTGACTACATCAGCATCTAAATCTACTAAGAACACATAAATCACATAGCACACGCACATAATACTGATTAATCTTTTAAGAAAAACAATACCTGATGGCACATGGCTACTCGGGCTGACATCCCTCTTTCCGTCCCATCTCAGTTTAAGTTAAGGTATTTTTGAAAATTTACCCGTTTCACTTAAACTTTGGCTCTGATACCAACTTGTAAGGCCCCCTTCCCGGGCACCTCACAGTTGGTCATTCACAGCATAAAACATTCACATATTATAAATTAAAGCAGCGGAATTAATTTTAACAAAAAATTTCATTCATTTTAAACACTGTTGCTAAGCAATACATTCTAGTTAAGAATTCACAAAATAATTAGTTGCATGAATTACAAAACAACAGTGTTATCAAAACATAAATGGGTGTCAGTCTTGCCCACCAAGTAGCCATCCCCGTGTGCCATCCTCAGCAACCTGTTACCTGCCAACTGGAAAATACATAAAAGTCAGCGTTGCTGAGTGAGTTCTAGTTTTGTAATTAAAATACTTTACTTCTCATTCCAAAACGTTCGTTATGCATATGTGATCACACATCGTACGTACACGTAGGTAATTCATTATTATTTTCATCATTCGCTCTTTAACTTTCATTCGTCAAGCATGCAAATCTCTAAGGGTCACCTCTTTTCTCTGCCCTCATGGTTCCAGCCCATGAGCCGACAGAGCATATCGTATCCGTCTGGTGCCCCTATGGCTCTCAGTCCATAGACCGACCTGGTGCCCCTATGGCTCTCAGTCCATAGACGACACCTGGTTGCCCCTATGGCTCTCTGTCCATAGACCGGCAACCTCGTTGCCCCTATGGCTCTCTGTCCATAGACCGAAACGTCTCATCCGGGGTCACGTTAACCCCGCGAGTGATCGTCACCACTCCTGCTGTAACAACTATCCCGTGACAGGTCACAAAGACACTGCCCCGTTGTTCTTAAGGCAACTATGGCTCACTGTCCATAATCTACCATAAGGCTCGTAATAGGCCTAGTTACTAGAACCAAGCACCATTTCCAAGACTTCTTAACCGTCAATTCCATCTCGTGCCCCTTAGACCATGCAAGACTTTCGTCATTCATTTACGTTCCACTTCTCTTTATCATTACTTTCACTTTATTATGATAATACTTCTTCGTAAGGTTCTAAACATTCTTCATCATGTCATTCCATACATAACATATTTTAATAATAATATTGTTAACATAATAAAATACTGATAATAGTATCAGTAATAATAATAAGGGTTAATCATTTATCATCATTACATGCATAAAACTTTTATTAATTAACCCTAGTCATTAATCATGCGAAACCCTACTACACAAACTCCAAGAAAATTCTGTTAAAAATTCTAAGTGTTTGGGCGTATGAGCCCTGTTCAGTCGTATGAGCCCTGCTCAGTCGTATGAGCCCTGCTCAGTCGTATGAGCCCTGCTCAGTCGTTTGAGCCTGCTCAGTCGTTTCATTCCCCACCTTAGGAAATTTCTACTGGTCATACGACCACTGTTCAGTCGTTTAACCCCTAGTTAGAAAATTTCTACTGGTCATACGACCACTGTTCAGACATATAACCCCATACTTAGAAAATTCTAATGGTCATACGACCACTGTTCAATCATATAATCCCATACTTAGAAAATTTCTAATGGTCATACGACCACTGTTCAATCATATAACCCCATACTTAGAAATTTCTAATGGTCATACGACCACTGTTCAGTCATATAATCCTATACTTAGAAAAAAATTTTAATGGTCATACGACACTGTTCAGACATATAACCCCATACTTAGTTTTCTAAGTCAAGGTTTCAGACATATGACCACTATTTGGTCATATTAGTCGTATTAGCAGCCTAATCATGTATCTAATTCATATCCCAGTCCCCAAACATCATAATACTTAGTTCTAAACATGTACATACAATACTAAGCATGAATCATAACATAAATCACTAACATACATACGCATGCACATACGGGCAACATTCATAATAAGTAAAACATTTTTGCATGTATTTCCAGCCCCAAAAGTTTGTAAAACATGTGGAATACGGGGTCTAGAACTCACCTTTGTTGTTCTTCAATTTCACACTCTTCAACTTGGGCTTTTCAAAAGATCCGGATGCCTAAATGTCTAAACACACACTCGAACACACATGAACACACATAAGCATTTAACCGAGGCTAATTTAGCAAGAACAACTAAAAAACATTAAACCTTACCAAAAATCAAATTCTCTTCTTGTCTTCAAAATCCGAAAGTTTCTCTGCTTTCTCTCTCTAAAATCCGAACAATAAAAGAGTGTGCAGTGAGTATCCGACCATATCGCCTTTTACACCAACTTTTCAAGATTTTATCATATTTTACACTTTTGATCCCTCAACTTTGGGGTTGACTTTCTTTTCCTCCTTTTTCTTTCTCTTTTATTCTTTTATTTCTTTTAATAAGAATTACGGGTGTTACAAGTCCACCCCCCTTATATAGGTTTCGTCCCCGAAACCTGTTATTCCTCAAACAGATGTGGGTAATGTTGCCTCATCTCCTCTTCAGTCTCCCACGTAGACTCGGATCCTTTCCTGTGCTTCCACTGTACCCGCACAAGAGGAACCACTTTTATTCCTTAACTTCTTTTCTTTACGATCGATGATTGCCACTGGTTGCTCCACGTATTAAGTCGTTCGTCTACTTCAATATCCTCCAGTGGAACAATCATATCTTCATCAGCTAAGCACTTCCTCAGATGAGATACATGGAATGTGGGATGAATTCCATGTTAACTCATCTTCCAGTTCCAGTCGATCTGGCCAGTTCCTACTCGTGCATACAATTCGGAAAGGTCCTATGCACCTCGGGCTTAGCTTACCTCTATTACGGGCTAGCTCTGATAATCCCTTTCCAAGGTGAGACCTTTAACATGACTCGGTCACCAACCTAACATGAACTCTATCGTCACCAACCTTGAACTCTATCGGTTCGCCTCTTGTCAGCATACGACTTTTGCCTATCTTTCGCCGCCTTCATAAAGGCTTTGATCCTTTCCAATTTCTCAGTCGTTGCTTCAATCACCTCAACACCTCCCAGTTCTTTCTGCCCAATGTCTCCCCAACATACGGGCGTCCTACATCTCCTACCGTATAGCATCTCGTAGGGTGGCATGCCAATACTGGCATGATAGCTATTGTTGTACGAGAATTCTGCTAACGGCAAGTGATCATCCCAACTTCCTCCAAAATCGATCACGCACGCCCGAAGCATGTCTTCGATTGTTTGGATCGTCCTCTCAGACTGACCGTCTGTCTGAGGGTGCTATGCTGTACTAATGTGTAGCCTCGTCCCCATTGCATCATGAAATCTCTTCCAAAACTCGGAGGTAAACCGGTGTCACGATCAGACACAATAGACACCGGTACACCATGACGAGCTACAATTTCCTTGATGAACAGATCCGCCAATCTTTCAGATGAGTACGTTTCACGGATCGGTAGGAAGTGGGCACTCTTCGTCAGGCGGTCAACTATCACCCATATCGCATCATACCCTTTAGGGGTACGTGGTAACTTCGTGATGAAGTCCATGGTGATGTGCTCCCACTTCCACTCGGGTATATCCAACGGTTTGATCTTCCCGTAAGGTTTCTGGTGTTCTGCCTTTACTTGTAAACAAGTCAGGCACTTACTCACGTACTCCACCACGTCACGTTTCATGCCCGGCCACCAATAATCCTTCTTCATATCATGATACATTTTGGTAGCACCGGGATGAATGGAGTATCGAGTCTTATGGGCCTCATCCATGATCTTTTCACGTAGATCCCCGTATCAAGGAATCCACATTCGCCCAAATCGGGTCTTAACACCTAGAGTGTTCTCACCCAACTCCTTAACTAGACCTCTCATCCTTTCGGAGTTAAGACAATCTTCTTTCAAAGCCTCGCCTTGAAACTCCTTAACCTGCGTCATCACGTCGGAGGTCATGATTAACTGATAAGCCTTCACCCGGATCGGCTCAGGCCTTTCTTTTCGGCTGAGGGCATCTGCCACCACATTGGCCTTGCCGGATGGTAATGGATTTCGCAATCATAATCCTTTATTAGTTCCAACCATCGCCTCTGCCTCATGTTCAGATCTTTCTGCTCAAAGAAGTACTTCAAGCTTTTGTGGTCGGTGAAGATTGTGCACTTCGTCCCGTATAGATAGTGCCGCCAAATCTTCAACACAAAGACCACCGCGGCTAATTCTAGATCGTGTGTGGGATAGTTGACTTCGTGGGTCTTCAGCTGTCGAGATGCGTAGGCTATCACCTTTCCACGTTGCATCAACACACAACCTAGCCCAGAATAAGATGCATCCGAATAGACCACCAAGTCTTCATTTCCCTCGGGCAATGTCAAGACAGGAGCTTGTGTCAGTCTCGTCTTCAACTCCTCAAAGGCAGTCTCCTGCTCTCGACCCCACACGAATTTCACGTCCTTGCAAGTCAACTTAGTCAAAGGTGAGGCTATCTTGGAGAAGTCTTGAATAAATCTCCTGTAATAGCCCGCCAATCCTAAGAAGCTACGAATCTCGGATGGCGTCTTTGGTGATTTCCATTGCATCACAGCCTCAACCTTTGCTGGGTCCACCATGATTCCTCTGCATTTACCACGTGACCCAGAAATTGCACCTCGCGTAGCCAAAAGCACATTTGGAGAACTTAGCATACAGCTTCTCCCTTCTCAAAGTCTCCAACACTTCCCGAATGTGGCCGGCATGCTCTTCTTCGCTCCTCGAATAAATCAGGATATCATCGATGAACACAATCACTGATTTATCTAACATTGGCCGACACACTCGGTTCATCAAATCCATAAAAGCAGCTGGCGCATTGGTCAATCCAAAAGACATGACGAGAAACTCGTAGTGACCGTAGCGCGTCCGAAAAGCTGTTTTAGGAATGTCCTGCGCCTTTACCTTCAATTGAAGGTAACCAGATCGAAGATCTATCCTCGAAAACCAACTGGCACCCTGGAGCTGGTCGAACAAGTCATCGATCCTCGGTAACGGATACCGATTCTTTATGGTCAACTTGTTCAATTCACGGTAGTCGATACACATTCTCATGCTACCGTCCTTCTTTTTCACAAATAAGACCGGAGCACCCTAAGGAGAGATACTCGTCTAATGAAGCCTTGTCAAGCAACCCTTGCAGTTGCTCCATCAACTCCTTCATCTCCGTAGGAGCTAATCGATACGGTGCATTGGCGACAGGTTGGGCACCGGGTATTAAGTCAATTTGAAATTCGATTTCGCGGTCAGGTGGCAATCCCGATAAGTCTTCCGGAAACACATCTGGAAACTCACACACAACCGGAACATCAGATAGTTGTGGTGTTGGCGTTTCCACATCCTTTACGTAACATAAGTAGGTGTTGCACCCACGCCTCATGCACTTCCCCGCCACCGCCATCGAAATCACCTTCGGAATCATCGTTACCCGATCACCATATATTGTCACCAGACTTCCGTCAAATGCCGTCATTTAATCATCTTCTTTCGACATACGATATTCGCTTCGTAGGTTGCCAACCAATCCATTCCTAACACCACATCAAATCCACCTAGGGGTATTACATGTAATCTAGCAGCAAACCTATGACCTTCTAACTCTATGGCACAGTCCTCTATCACATCAGTAACTCTAGTGGACTTACCAATAGCGGTTTCTACTTCAAAGGGCTCATCAATGCATTTACTACTAACAGGCAATTTAGCACAGAAAGTAGCAGAAATGAAACTCTTACTAGCACCAGAATCAAATAACACAGAAGCAAGAGTCTGATTTACTAGAAACGTACCTGACACAACATCGGGGTCCGTCCTAGCCTCCTCTCTGGTCATGGTGAAAGCTCTGGCACTTGTCCTCTGCCCTTCAGTCCCGGCCATCTTCTTTGCCCCGAAACTCTCCACCCTCGGCTTTCTGCAGTCTTTGCTCATATGGCCCGCCTCACTGCAGGTGTAACACCTCAGCTCTTTACAGTCTTTCAAGATGTGGCCCGGCTTCCCGCACTTGAAACACACGTTGAGCCCCATTCTGCACTCACCCGTATGCTCCTTCCCGCACTTGCCACACCTTCTGGGCCCCGAGCTTGATGACCCCACCCTACGGTCATCCACTCTCATCCTTTTGTTGTTCGGGGTAAAGCCACCACGCCCGAACCGCTTCCCATTCCAATTTCGGTCACCCCCACCAGCCTTCTTCACCTCTGCATCCGCTACCTCCCTCTCATCATAGAGCCTCCCAGCCAGATCCACTGCCGACCTAAAAGTGCTTGGTCGTGCAGAAATCAAATGCCTACGAACGTCGGCCGGCAGCCCCTGAATGTACCGTTAATCTTGCGAGATACCGGTGTCACCTGATCCGGCACCAGCCTCGCCATCTCATTGAATTTAGTAGTGTACTGCTGGTGGGTCATGGTTCCCGCCTCGAGTGGCAGGAACTCCCTCTCAATCTTATCAAGTCCCTGTGAGGACAGAATTCCTCAATTACCAGTTTCTTCAACTCAGGCCACTTCATCTTGCCTATGACCCTGCTGCCCTCAGCTTGGACAATATTGTCCCACCAACATAGTGCTGAGTCAGTAAAGGAGTGGGTGACAAACTTCACCTTCTGATCCTCCGGCACTCGCTGATCTCGAGTACCGCTTCCATCTCCCTTACCCAACGGTGGGCAGCAGCAGCATTGTCATTTCCATCAAAAGTCGGGGGCTTGCACCTCTGGAATGCCCCGTAGTTGCACCCCTTGGTCGTCACCCCTACCACATCATCCCCTTCCTCATCAGATACTACTATCTCAGGATCCGGTCGTTCCTCTTCTCCCTTGCTTTCCTTTCCAGTCGACCCTCTCCTGTCCTCCTTTTCCTTCCTTTCCTCGTTCCTTATAGCTCGAATAACATCGGTCACTACAGATGGCATAACTGCCTGTAGGACCTGGTGTACCTCATCAGCAATCGCCTCCCTAGCTGAGGCATTCAGACTAGCATTCTCCGTTTCTTCATTCCGGTCAGGAACCTCGGGGTTCACAGGAGTCGTCTAGGAGCTTTAGCACTGCTCCTAGTCGTACGCGGACGACCTCTACCTCTAGCAGCCTTAGAAGGTTTTTTCCCAGCCATTTTCCTATGCGCTATAAGATTCAAACACTAAAACAGTCATTCAAGGAACAGTTCAGTTTATGTCAAGTATAGTAAGTCCCTAATTACAGTGGCCAGTTATGATTAGCCACTTACTTTACTCTTCACACCCCAAGCACTCATTTTAAACATTCACATATTATAAATTAAAGCAGCGGAATTAATTTTAACAAAAATCCATTCATTCATTTTAAACACTGTTGCTAAGCAATACATTCTAGTTTAGGAATTCACAAAATAATTAGTTGCATGAATTACAAAACAACAGTGTTATCAAAACATAAATGGGTGTCAGTCTTGCCCACCAAGTAGCCATCCCCGTGTGCCATCCTCAGCAACCTGTTACCTACCAACTGGAAAATACATAAAAGTCAGCGTTGCTGAGTGAGTTCTAGTTTTGTAATTAAAATACTTTACTTCTCATTCCAAAACGTTCGTTATGCATATGTGATCACACATCGTACGTACACGTAGGTAATTTCATTATTATTTTCATCATTCGTTCTTTAACTTTCATCGGCCCAGTAGCCTATGAATTAAATCTACCTGCTGAACTTGGTGGTGTGCATAATGTTTTTCACGTATCTAATCTAAGGAAGTGTTTATCCGATGAATCACTTGTTGTGCCTTTAGAGGAACTGCAAGTAGATGAGAAACTCAGGTTTATCGAGGAACCAGTTGAAATCATAGATAAAGAAGTTAAACAACTTAAGCATAGTAAGATTCCGATTGTCAGAGTTCGATGGAACTCCCGGCGTGGTCCTGAGTTCACTTGGGAACGAGAGGACGAAATGATGCGCAAGTACCCTAACCTGTTCAAGAATGTTGCCAGTACTTCTTAATTTTTGGGACGAAAATTCCTGTAACAGGGGGATGATGTGACAACTCGGAAAATTTCATGATTTATATATATGCAAATCTAGTAATTGTGTGATTTGTTTTTATATTTTTATTAGTATTTAATAATGATATTATTAAATATAAAAATATAAATAACAATAATAATATTGTTAAAATAAAATAATAATAACAATAATAATGATAATAATAATAATAATGATATTGTTAATAACAACAATAATAATAATAATAACAATAATAATAATATAATATTAAAAATAATAATAATGATAATAATAATAATAAATAATAATAAAGTCCAGGGGGTAAATATGTAATTTATGAAACTTTAAAGAAGTTTAAGTACATAAAATAACAAAATAGGAAACTGCAGGGACTATATGTGAAAAATGGGAATTTCAAAACCCAACCCCCCCGCCGTCGACCCCGTTTCCTCCGGCCGGCCACCGGCGACGTTCCGGCGACTCCTAAACATCGAATTTACTCGGTTTTGACTCAAATAATTGTTCCCGACACAACCGCGTGAGTGATTCGAACACAATGCCCCACATTATTCAGAGAATAAGCTGAGTGCGATCAATCTACACCCACGTGAAACTTTCGGCCCCTTTTACAGATTCAAATCGCACTAAAACTCAACAATAATCGAATTAATCAAAACTAAACCATGCTATAAATATTACTAATCGGTCTACACTTCCAATTGCATCTGAAATACCCACATTCATCTAATTCGAATCCTTTCTTCTTCGCGGACCTGCAACTAATCGAACACCCCTGTTCGAGCTTCGAAACCCGAAATTGATAAAGGGCTTTCGATCATTAACCTCATTAGAAGCTACCTGTGAATTTAATTTGATTAATATCACCATTTGGGTACCTAACCAATACTACGATAGCCGTGGCTTGTTCATCAAGTGTTCATCATCAATTCGACTTCTTTCCGGTAAATTAAACACACCATTTTGTTCGATTTATCATGGGGAACAAAAGCCCCATGAATCCATACGTTATCATGATCGAATTGGGCATCAATTTGATTCAATTGGAATTAGGGTTCTACGGATTTTGGGGATTGAATGCGGGTTATATTTAAAAGCAATTGGAACCAGTTTATACCGTGGCCGCGGCCTTGGTTCACTGGTTCCCTGGTTACCTGCAAACTGTGAGGTCCCTGGTTCGACCCCGGGGACCCTCACTTAATTTTTTAATGCCTTTTTGACTATTTAAAAATATACAAAAATTCCTAAAAATTATAACAATAAATTTTATAAACTTTCATATTTTAAAGGCATCCAAGTAATTTTCTGTAAATTTAATTAATAAAAACTCTTTAGTAGTTTTTTATAAAATATTATTTATAAATCTTATATATAGTCATTTTTATAAAAATAACTTTTAAAAACTTCCTTTATTTTTAAAACATTTAAGTAAATTTTCTATAAAAATTATTTATTAAAAACACTTTAATAAAATTTATAAAATATTATTTATAAATGTTATAAATAACTATTTTTAATAAAAATGGACTCTAAATGATAATTTGAAGTATTAATTCATTATTGGACACCATATTATTTTAATTATGGATAAATCATGATAGTTGTGGAAAATTATTTCTTTAAAAACCATATTATTTATGTAAATAATTATTACATGTAAGGCCCCCTTCCCGGGCACCTCACAGTTGGTCATTCACAGCATAAAACATACATATTATTAAATTAAGCAGCGGAATTAAGTTGGCAAAAACCCTTCATTCATTTTAAACACTGTTGTTAAGCAATACATTCTAGTTCATAAGTCACAAAATAATTAGTCGAATGAATTACAAAACAACAGTATCGTCAAAACATAATGGATGTCAGTCTTGCCCGCCGTGTAGCCATCCCCGTGTGCCATCCTCAGCAACCTGTTACCTGCCAACTGGAAAATACATAAAAGTCAGCGTTGCTGAGTGAGTTCTAGTTTTGTAATTAAAATACTTTATTTTTCATTCAAAACCATTCCTCATTTTCATAGGTGATCATACATCGTACGTACACATAGGTATATTTTCATTATCTTCATCATCGTTCAATTCGTACTTTTATTATTCTTCTTCCGGTCTTTTGCAACACATAGTTGCTCACCCATTAGCAATCTCAAGGATTGCAAGACTTTTGGTCTGTTGCGACACTGAGTCACTCACCTATTACCAACCTCACGGGTTGTAAGTCTTCTGCGGTCTTTTGCAACACAAAATTGCTCACCCATTAGCAATCTCAAGGATTGCAAGACTTTTGGTCTGTTGCGACACTAAGTCACTCACCCATTACCAACCCCACGGGTTGTAAGTCTTCTGCGGTCTTTTGCAACACAAAGTTGCTCACCATTGTCAATCTCAAAGATTGACCCTGTGTGCATCCTTCGGGGTAGCGAACCCACATCACAGTTGAGCTAACACCTGCCAGGGGTGTGCACCTCCAAACATTTGCTTGCAAGCCTTTCTTACGTTCATTTACATTCCATTCTTCTTTATCATTAACCTTTCACTTTATTAATGATAATAATTCCTGTCTTGATCATGATCATTCCACGTAAAGTCATATAATATTATTATTAATAAGCATATTAATAATAATAATACTAATAATATCAATAATAAGCTTAATAATAGCCCTAATCATAATATTAATTAGAATATTAAGAAAAGGGATATTATTACATTCAAACATAATCATAAGCGTATAATAAAGTCCCAGTCAATATTCATGCGAAAACCCTACTGCACAGACTCCAAGAAAATTCCGTTAAAATTTCTAAGTGCTGGGCGTAAGAGCCCTGTTCAGTCATTTCACCACTGTCAGACATACCAGCTTACACTTAGAAAATTTTCAACCCTGGTCGTATGAGCACTGTTGGGCGTATGAGCCCTGCTCAGTCGTTTCACCTTATACTCAGAAAATTTTTCCTAGTCATACGACCACTGTTCAGTCGTTTCATCCCCCATACTTAGGAAATTTTTACTAGTTATACGACCACTGTTCAGTCGTTTCATCCCCCATACTTAGGAAATTTTTACTAGTCATACGACCACTGTTCAGTCGTTTCATCCCCCATACTTAGGAAATTTTTACTAGTCATACAACTACTGTTCAGTCGTTTCATCCCCCATACTTAGGAAATTTTTACAGACTTATGAGTACTGTTGGGACATATGAGTACTGTTGGGACATATGAGTACTGTTGGGACATATAACCCTTAAAATATTTCTAAGGCAAATTTCATGGGCGTATAAGCACTATTTAGACATATTACCTTGTACTTGGTTTTCTAAGTCAAAATTTCAGACATATGACCACTATTTGGCCTTATTAGACGTATTAGCAGCCTGTTCATGTGTCTAATTCATATTCCAGTCCCCAAACATCGTAATACCTAGTTCTAAACATATGCACACAATTCCAGACATAAACTTAGCATAAACATAAACATTCATTCATCCCAAAACATACTCTATGAACATACACATGTACATATCATACGGGTATCATACCCAAATTCATGAAAACATACATACATGCATTTTCCAGCCCCAAATCATTTAAAAACGTGTAAAAAGGGGTCTAGAAACTCACCTTTGTTGTCTTCGGGTTTTGATACCCCTTCTTGAACTTCCCAGTCGTTCCTAACACCTAAAACACACACACACAATGCCACCCGAACAAACAAATCACATTTTTAAGCACATAAATGGTTCTAGAATCATCCTAAACATCAAAACTCGAGATTTCTTACCAAAAACTTCGAGTTTTCTGGTTCTTCTTCAAAAATCCCGAGAATTTCTGCTCTTGCTGCTTTCTCTCTCTAAATGTCCGAATGAAAGTGTTGTGCAGAGTGAAAATGGGCGGCCATGCCACCTTTTCACCAACTTTTACCAACTTTGCCATTTTACACTTTTAACCCCTCATCTTTGGGTTGACATTTATTCCTCACCTTTTCCCTTCTTTTTTATTCTTTTATTTCTTTTCAATAAAATCTTCGGGTGTTACAAGTCCACCCCCCTTATATAGGTTTTGTCCTCGAAACCTGTTACTCCTCAAACAGTTGTGGGTAATGTTGTCTCATCTCCTCTTCAGTCTCCCACGTAGACTCGGATCCCTTCCTGTGCTTCCACTGTACACGCACAAGAGGAACCACTTTATTCCTCAACCTCTTTTCCTTACGATCAATGACTGCCACTGGTTGCTCCACGTAATTGAGCCGTTCGTCTACTTCAATATCCTCCAATGGAATAATCATATCTTCATCAGCTAAGCACTTTCTCAGATGAGATACATGGAATATGGGATGAATTCCACTTAACTCATCTGGCAATTCAAGTCGATAGGCTACCTCCCCTACCCGTGCGATGATTCGGAAAGGTCCTATGTATCTCGGGCTTAGCTTGCCTCTTTTCTTGAATCCGATAATCCCTTTCCAAGGTGAGACCTTCAACATGACTCCGTCACCAACCTTGAACTCTATCGGTCTTCGCCTCTTGTCAGCATACGACTTTTGCCTATCTTTCGTCGCCTTCATGAAGGCTTTAATCTTTTCTAACTTCTCGGTCGTTGCTTCAACTACCTCGACACCTCCCAGTTCCTTCTGCCCAATGTCTCCCCAACATACGGTCGTCCTACATCTCCTACCGTATAGCATCTCGTAGGGTGGCATGCCAATACTGGCATGATAGCTATTGTTGTACGAGAATTCTGCTAACGGCAAGTGATCATCCCAACTTCCTCCAAAATCGATCACGCACGCCCGAAGCATGTCTTCGAGTGTTTGGATCGTCCTCTCAGACTGACCGTCTGTCTGAGGGTGATATGCTGTACTAATGTGTAGCCTCGTCCCCATTGCATCATGAAATCTCTTCCAAAACTTGGAGGTAAACCGGGTGTCACGATCAGACACAATAGACACCGGTACACCATGACGAGCTACAATTTCCTTGATGAACAAATCCGCCAATCTTTCAGATGAGTACGTTTCACGGATCGGTAGGAAGTGGGCACTCTTCGTCAGGCGGTCAACTATCACCCATATAGCATCATACCCTTTAGGGGTACGTGGTAACTTCGTGATAAAGTCCGTAGTGATGTGCTCCCACTTCCACTCGGGTATATCCAATGGTTGGATCTTCCCGTAAGGCTTCTGGTGCTCCGCCTTTACTTGTAAGCAAGTTAGGCACTTACTCACGTACTCCACTACGTCACGTTTCATACCCGGCCACCAGTAATCCTTCTTCATCGTGGTACATTTTGGTAGCACCGGGGTGAATGGAGTATCGAGTCTTATGGGCTTCGTCCATTATCTTTCCTCGTAGATCCCCGTATCGAGGAATCCACATCCGCCCAAATCGGGTCTTAACACCAAGAGTGTTCTCACCCAATTCCGTAACTAGACCTCTCATCCTTTCGAAGTTAAGACGATCTTCTTTCAAAGCTTCATCTTGAAACTCCTTAACCTGAGTCATCACATCAGAGGTCATAATTAGTTGATAAGCCTTTACCCGAATCGGTTCGGGCCTTTCCTTTCGGCTAAGGGCGTCTGCCACCACGTTGGCTTTGCCCGGATGGTAACGGATTTCGCAATCGTAATCCTTTATTAGTTCCAACCATCGCCTCTGCCTCATGTTCAGATCTTTCTGCTCGAAGAAGTACTTCAAGCTTTTGTGGTCGGTGAAGATTGTGCACTTCGTCCCGTATAGATAGTGCCGCCAAATCTTCAACGCGAAGACCACCGCAGCTAGTTCTAGATCGTGCGTAGGATAGTTGACTTCATGGGTCTTCAGTTGTCGAGATGCGTAGGCTATCACCCTTCCACGTTGCATCAACACACAACCTAGCCCAGAATAAGATGCATCCGAATAGACCACTAAGTCTTCATTTCCCTCGGGCAATGTCAAGACAGGAGCTTGTGTTAGTCTCGTCTTCAACTCCTCAAAGGCCGTCTCCTGCTCTCGACCCCACACGAATTTCACATCTTTGCGAGTCAACTTAGTCAAAGGTGAGGCTATCTTGGAGAAGTCTTGAATAAATCTCCTGTAATAGCCCGCCAATCCCAAGAAGCTACGAATCTCGGATGGCGTCTTTGGTGATTTCCATTGCATCACAGCCTCAACCTTTGCTGGGTCCACCATGATTCCCTCTGCATTTACCACGTGACCCAGAAATTGCACCTCGCGTAGCCAAAAAGCACATTTGGAGAACTTAGCATACAGCTTCTCCCTTCTCAAAGTCTCCAACACTTCCCGAATGTGGCCGGCATGCTCTTCTTCGCTCCTCGAATAAATCAGGATATCATCGATGAACACAATCACTGATTTATCTAACATTGGCCGACACACTCGGTTCATCAAATCCATAAAAGCAGCTGGCGCATTGGTCAACCCAAAAGACATGACGAGAAACTCGTAGTGACCGTAGCGCGTCCGAAAGCTGTTTTAGGAATGTCCTGCTCCTTTACCTTCAATTGATGGTAGCCAGATCGAAGATCTATTCTCGAGAACCAACTGGCACCCTGGAGCTGGTCGAACAAGTCATCGATTCTCGGTAACGGATACCGATTCTTTATTGTCAACTTGTTCAATTCACGGTAGTCGATACACATTCTCATGCTACCGTCCTTCTTTTTCACGAATAAGACCGGAGCACCCCAAGGAGAGATACTCGGTCTAATGAAGCCCTTGTCAAGCAACTCTTGCAGTTGCTCCATCAACTCCTTCATTTCTGTCGGAGCCAATCGATACGGTGCTTTAGCAACAGGTTGGGCACCGGGTATCAGGTCAATTTGAAATTCGATTTCGCGGTCAGGTGGCAATCCGATAAGTCTTTCGGGAACACGTCGGGAAACTCACACACAATCGGAATGTCGGATAGTTGTGGTGTTGGCGTTTCCACATCCTTTACATAACATAGGTAGGCGTTGCACCCACGCCTCATGCACTTCCCCGCCACCGCCATCGAAATCACCTTCGGAATCATCGTTACCCGATCACCGTATATTGTCACCAGACTTCCGTCAGATGCCGTCAATCTAATCATCTTCTTTTGACATACGATATTCGCTTCATAGGTTGCCAACCAATCCATTCCTAGTACTACATCAAATCCACCTAGGGGCATCACATGTAATCTAGCAGTAAACCTATGACCTTCAAATTCTATGGTACAGTCCTCTATCACATCGGTAACTCTAGTGGACTTACCAATAGCAGTTTCTACTTCAAAGGGCTCACTAATGCATTTACTACTAACAGGCAATTTAGCACCGAAAGTGGCAGAAATGAAACTCTTACTAGCACCAGAATCAAATAACACAGAAGCAAGAGTTTGATTTACTAGAAACGTACCTGACACAACATCGGGGTCCGTCCTAGCCTCCTCCCTGGTCATGGTGAAAGCTCTGGCACTTGCTTTCTGCCCTTCAGTCCCGGCCGTCTTCTTTGCCCCGAAACTCTCCACCCTTGGCTTTCTGCAGTCTTTACTCATATGGCCCGCCTCACCGCAGGTAAAACACCTCAGTTCCTTACAATCCTTCGAGATGTGGCCCAGCTTCCCGCACCTGTAGCACACCTTGAGCCCCATTCTGCACTCACCCGTATGCTCCTTTCCGCACTTGCCACACCTTTTGGGCCCTGAGCTTGATGGCCCCACCCTACGGTCATCCACTCTCATCCTTTTGTTGTTCGGCGTAATGCCACCACGCCCGAACCGCTTCCCATTCCAGTTTCGGTCACCCCCACCAGCCTTCTTCACCTCTGCATCCGCTACCTCCCTCTCATCATAGAGCCTCCCAGCCAAATCCACTGCCGACCTAAAAGTGCTTGGTCGTGCAGCAATCAAATGCCTACGAATGTCGGCTGGCAGCCCCTGAACGTACCGGTTAATCTTCCGTGACACCGTGTTACTTGATCTGGCACCAGCCTAGCCATCTCATTGAATTTGGTAGTGTATTGCTGGTGGGTCATGGTTCCCGCTTCAAATTGTAGGAACTCCCTCTCGATCTTATCGAGTTCCCTGTGAGGACAGAATTCCTCAATTACCAGCTTCTTCAACTCGGACCACTTCATTTTCCCGATGGCTCTGCTGCCCTCAGCTTGGACGATATTGTCCCACCAACATAGTGTTGAGTCAGTAAAGGAGTGGGTGCCAAACTTCACCTTCTGATCTTCCCGGCACTCACTGATCTCGAGTACCGCTTCCATCTCCCTTACCCACCGATGGGCAGCAGCAGCATTGCCATTTCCATCAAAAGTCGGGGGCCTGCACCTCTGGAATGCCCCATAATTGCATCCCTTGGTCGTCACCCCCACCACATCATCTTCCTCTTCATCAGACACTACTATCTCAGGATCCGGTCGTTCCTCTCCTCCCTTGCTTTCCTTCCCAGTTGACCCTCTACTGTCTTCCTTCTCCTTTCTCTCCTCATTCCTCACAGCACGAATAACATGGTCACTACAGATGGCATAACTGCCTGTAGGACCTGGTGTACCTCATCAGCAATCGCCTCCCTAGCTGAGGCATTTAGGCTAGCATTTTCATTTCCTTCAGTCCGGTCAGGAACCTCAGGGTTCACGGGGGTCGTCTCAGGAGCTTTAGCACTGCTCCTAGTCGTACGCGGACGACCTCTACCTCTAGCAGCCTTAGAAGGTTTCTTCCCAGCCATTTCCTATGCACTGTAAGATTCAAACACTAAAACAGTCATTCGAGGAAACAGCTCGGTTTATGTCAAGTATAGTAAGTCCCTAATTACAGTGGCCAGTTGTGATTAGCCACTTACTTTACTCTTCACACCCCAAGCACTCCCTATCCTGACTACATCAGCATCTAAATCTACTAAGAACACATAAATCACATAGCACACGCACATAATACTGATTAACTTTTAAGAAAAACAATACCTAATGGCACATGGCTACTCGGGCTGACATCCCCCTTCCTGTCCCATTCTCAGTTTAAGTTAAGGTTTATTTTTGAAAATTTACCCGTTTCACTTAAACTTTAGCTCTGATACCAACTTGTAAGGCCCCCTTCCCGGGCACCTCACAGTTGGTCATTCACAGCATAAAACATACATATTATTAAATTAAGCAGCGGAATTAAGTTGGCAAAAACCCTTCATTCATTTTAAACACTGTTGTTAAGCAATACATTCTAGTTCATAAGTCACAAAATAATTAGTCGAATGAATTACAAAACAACAGTATCGTCAAAACATAATGGATGTCAGTCTTGCCCGTCGTGTAGCCATCCCCGTGTGCCATCCTCAGCAACCTGTTACCTACCAACTGGAAAATACATAAAAGTCAGCGTTGCTGAGTGAGTTCTAGTTTTGTAATTAAAATACTTTATTTTTCATTCAAAACCATTCCTCATTTTCATAGGTGATCATACATCGTACGTACACATAGGTATATTTTAATTATCTTCATCATCGTTCAATTCGTACTTTTATTATTCTTCTTCCGGTCTTTTGCAACACATAGTTGCTCACCCATTAGCAATCTTAAGGATTGCAAGACTTTTAGTCTGTTGCGACATTGAGTCACTCACCCATTACCAACCTCACGGGTTGTAAGTCTTCTGTGATCTTTTGCAACACAAAATTGCTCACCCATTAGCAATCTCAAGGATTGCAAGACTTTTGGTCTGTTGCGACACTAAGTCACTCACCCATTACCAACCCCACGGGTTGTAAGTCTTCTGCGGTCTTTTGCAACACAAAGTTGCCCACCCATTGTTAATATCAAAGATTGACCCTGTATGCATCCTTCGGGGTAGCGAACCCGCATCACAGTTGAGCTAACACCTGCCAGGGGTGTGCACCTCCATACATTTGCTTGCAAGCCTTTCTTACGTTCATTTACATTCCATTCTTCTTTATCATTAATCTTTCACTTTATTAATGATAATAATTCCTGTCTTGATCATGATCATTCCACGTAAAGTCATACAATATTATTATTAATAAGCATATTAATAATAATAATACTAATAATATCAATAATAAGCTTAATAATAGCCCTAATCATAATATTAATTAGAATATTAAGAAAAGGGATATTATTACATTCAAACATAATCATAAGCGTATAATAAAGTCCCAGTCAGCATTCATGCGAAAACCCTACTGCACAGACTCCAAGAAAATTCCGTTAAAATTTCTAAGTGCTGGGCGTAAGAGCCCTGTTCAGTCGTTTCACCACTGTCAGACATACCAGTTTACACTTAGAAAATTTTCAACCCTGGTCGTATGAGCACTGTTGGGCGTATGAGCCCTGCTCAGTCGTTTCACCTTATACTTAGAAAATTTTTCGTAGTCATACGACCACTGTTCAGTCGTTTCATCCCTCATACTTAGGAAATTTTTACTAGTCATACGACCACTGTTCAGTCGTTTCATCCCTCATACTTAGGAAATTTTTACTAGTCATATGACCACTGTTCAGTCGTTTCATCCCCCATACTTAGGAAATTTTTACTAGTCATACGACCACTGTTCAGTCGTTTCATCCCCCATACTTAGGAAATTTTTACAGACTTATGAGTACTGTTGGGACATATGAGTACTGTTGGGACATATAACCCTTAAAATATTTCTAAGGCAAATTTCATGGGCGTATAAGCACTATTTAGACATATTACCTTGTACTTGGTTTTCTAAGTCAAAATTTCAGACATATGACCACTATTTGGCCTTATTAGACGTATTAGCAGCCTGTTCATGTGTCTAATTCATATTCCAGTCCCCAAACATCGTAATACCTAGTTCTAAACATATACACACAATTCCAGACATAAACTTAGCATAAACATAAACATTCATTCATCCCAAAACATACTCTATGAACATACACATGTACATATCATACGGGTATCATACCCAAATTCATGAAAACATACATACATGCATTTTCCAGCCCCAAATCATTTAAAAACGTGTAAAAAGGGGTCTAGAAACTCACCTTTGTTGTCTTCGGGTTTTGATACCCCTTCTTGAACTTCCCAGTCGTTCCTAACACCTAAAACACACACACACAATGCCACCCGAACAAACAAATCACATTTTTAAGCACATAAATGGTTCTAGAATCATCCTAAACATCAAAACTCGAGATTTCTTACCAAAAACTTCGAGTTTTCTGGTTCTTCTTCAAAAATCCTGAGAATTTCTGCTCTTGCTGCTTTCTCTCTCTAAATGTCCGAATGAAAGTGTTGTGCAGAGTGAAAATGGGCGGTCATGCCACCTTTTCACCAACTTTTTACCAACTTTGCCATATTACACTTTTAACCCCTCATCTTTGGGTTGACATTTATTCCTCACCTTTTCCCTTCTTCTTTTATTCTTTTATTTCTTTTCAATAAAATCTACGGGTGTTACATTACATATGTTATAAATTATTATCTTTATAAAAATGGATTTTTAATAATAAATTAAATCATCAAATTTTTAATGGACATTATATTATTTATGGATTAATCCTGATAATATAAATACAAATTAGATTTTATAAATTAAATATTTATAAATCTTACAAAATTAAATATAAACTTACATGTTTAAATAACGTCTACAATTTATTTAGAATATAATGATATGTTAAAATCATTATTAAACTAATTAAATTTTATATAAATCTTTAATTATTAAAGAATTAACAAAATAATTAAATGATTTAATTATATGTTTATAACAAATCCCAAGAAAACCAAACCCTAGATCAATTGAACACCAGGTTCAAGATCTAACTTATTTAGGTTATGGATTTGTATCTATTTGCTTATGTGAATTATAATTCCTTAGGAGGAATTTACTAGCTTGTCAACACCACACAGGAACTGAGGTGAGTTCATAACTATTCCCCTTTTTAACCATTTAAATATTTTGGGGCTGGAATACATGTTGTAATTGAAATTACAAATTATTTTTGTGTATTATGTTAAATAATAATTTGATCACATTTATGATTACATATGGTTACTATGAAAATCCTTCTCTGTAAACTGGACTATAAACTAGCAGGGATCTTTTGGATAGTACTATCGGGTAGTGACTTACCCCCACAAAGGTTTGGACATGTGGTCCTTACCAAGATGCACAAAGATCTTATTGTCATTCGGGATGACTTGTTCTGGTGTGAGAAGGCAGATGTGCACTATATTAAGTTTGCCATTATAGTTCCATTTACAACCCATATGAGGATAAATATACAGGAGGATTTGCTCCCTCTGATTTGAAATTATTATGATAATATAATATACATATGAAAAGGATATTAAACTATGGTACATGGCCAAATCCTATGTGAAGGACTTGTTGGGCTTGTACATAGTGGGTATGTGGGATAGCGGGTTCACCTTATTAAAAAGGGTTCCGACAGGCTATTCATATACCGGTGAGTAAATTAAACTCACACTTTTACAGTAAATCCTAATTGATGATAATTGATGATTTATCAGTATGTTTTACTTACCTATGAACTCACCAACCCTGTGTTGACACTTGATTTACATGTATTCTCAGGTATCTACTAGGAGCTTATGGACATGCACGTAGGATCATGTAAGAGCTCAAGATACCAATTGATTATTATTTGAATTATGATTAAGACATGTTGTCATGAAAACAGTCTATCTTTTATTTCCGCTACTCTGATTATTAATGAAATGTTATCTAAAACTTATCATATAGATAACTGCATCTCATGTGTGACTACTGTGTTCGATCCTGTTTGTTCACCCTCCGTGATAGATTCCAGACCCAGAATTTGAGGGTGTGACAGATTGGTATCAGAGCCATTGGTTATACTGAGTTAGGAATTGCATCTAGCCTATAGTCACACACAATAGTTGTACAAAGTAAATTGCCTTAGTTAGAGATCGAATAGGATTAAGAAGTTATATGCTTAAACTTAGATAGTTGTTTTCCTAAACATAACTTTGACTCATTGACTCTTTTCGATAATTCCTAAACTTATTCTCAACGACATGTGGGATCTACACTTATCATCGTGCCTAAATCAAATTTTTTTTAATTCGTCAAAGTCTGTGTCTTACAACTTGAAACATGTAATGCTGGAAGAGCGTGATGCCTGTATCTCGAGGTGTTCTGTCTAGGCAAGGTATTTGTATAAATCCAAATCAACCGATGGACCTGTTTACCTTACCTGGGAACCCTTGGGATGAGTATCTGCTTATAGGTACGCATGTCTTCAACAAAGTTGTGATTGACCCAATACTTTGATTAGTCAACGTACTCGCTTTGATTTACGAATCAAACGATTACACCTGGAACATCTCATTGCTATTATGCCAAATTCTCAATTGTCGTTTTCATGATTTCCATGAAAATTCTTAATGATCTTTCAGAATGGCTTCTCGTCAAATCCGTTCACGGTCTAGAAACTCTAGCCGTAAGATTGTTGCTATTGTAGTACTTGAAATTACTGCGGTCATACATAAGTCTTTAAGGCAAATAGGTCAAATTACCTTGATATGTTCCATTTGGTAATCTAAGCTACGCTTGTCCTAACCTAAAGCGAGACTTGTTTCCTTAGTACTCGTGCCTTGCCGAATTTAATCGAAAAACCAAGTTTTCTTAAATTCCCATCTGTCCTACAGTAATTATCCGTACTTTGAATATTTGATATAAAATGCATCTATTGAATATGTCAAAGTGTGAATTCTCACCAAACAATTTCGTGATAGATGGACGCACCAGCGGACAGAGGCAGAGGTAGAGGACGCGCTAGAAGAACTGTCCCAATAGGGATGACTCCTGAAGAAATACAAGCCTTGGTCAATCAAGGTGTTGCTGCAGCCCTAGCCACTCAGGCTGCTCAGAATGGTCATCACTATTCGTATAAAAAGTTCCTAGACTGCAAGCCAGATATCTTCACTGGGGTAGAAGGGGCCATTGGGCTCATAAGGTGGTTTGAAAAATGTGAATCCATCTTTGCTATATCTGAATGTCCCGATGAGAATAGGACCAAATATGCCTCCGGAGCCTTGAGTGGAGCTGCACTCTCGTTCTAGAAGACAGAAGTTTCAAGACTTACTCTCTCCCTAGCCAATGCTATGGCTTGGGAGGAATTCAAACAACTGATGATGGAAGAATTCTGTCCGAGGGAAGAAGTACAAAGGTTTGAAACCGAGTGCTGGAACCACAAAATGGTGGGATCTGAAATTGAAAAGTATACCACCGAAAATCATGAGTACGCAACTTTGTGTCCTCATATGATGGAGCCTGCTCACAGAAGAATTGAAGGCTATATCCGTGGACTGTCTCCGGTTATTCAGTCTATGGTCACTTCCTCCAACCCACTTCAATTCAACAGGCCATTAGGATAGCTCACAAGCTGACTAATGAGGCTGTGGATCAGGGGAAGTTACCACCAAGAAACAAGGGTAAGGGTGTTGCTGCTGAAAGCTCGGGAAAGAGAAAGTTTGAAGATGCTAAAGACAGTGAGAGTCAAGGTACAAGCAAGAAGCCAGATCAGAGAAAGCACCATGACAATCAGGGCATTCCGCCTAGATGTCAGAGGTGTGGCAAGCGTCACCATGGCAAGTGTACTGCAATTATCTACTACAAATGCAACAGGAGGGGGCACACTGCTCCTGAATGTAGGACCAAGACTCAAGACCTAGGAAAGAAGGATGGTAATCAACAAAATGATGGCAAGAAGGGAGTTATTTGTTTCAGATGTGGAGAAAAGGGCCATATTGCTAAAGACTGCACTGGGGAAAAGAAAGATACAGCCAAGGGCAGAGCCTTCGTTATTGGCAAAGGTAAGGCTCTAAAAGACCCTAACGTTATTATGGGAAAATTTTTGGTGAATGATGTTTATGCTATAGTATTATTTGACACGGGAGCTGATAGAAGCTTCGTATCCAATACTTTCTATAAGCACTTGAATGTAAAACCTGTACCCCTAGATGAGCCATATGTTGTAGAAGTAGCAAATGGTAAATCCTTGACCGCATCACAAATCCTGAAAAACTGTACACTAGACTTATCAGGTCATATCCTACCAATAGACCTCATGCCCATTACTTTGGGAAGCTTCGATATGGTAGTTGGAATGGATTGGCTATCCAAAAACTCTGCAGAAATTATCTGTAAAGACAAAATGATTCACATCCCTCTACCAAATGATGAAGTCCTATGTGTGGAGGGAGATAAGACTGGTGTTGTGATGGGAGTTATTTCTTACTTAAAGGCTCAAAAGTGTCTTCGAAAAGGACATACTGCTATCCTAGCCTTAGTCACTGACAAAGATAAGAAGGAAAGGAAGATTGAAGATGTACCCGTTGTCAGAGAATTTCCTGAAGTGTTTCCTGATGAACTGCCTGGGTTGCCCCCTAGAAGAGAGGTCGAGTTCTCAATCGAGTTAGTACCTGGAGCTACACCTATAGCTCGGGCACCATACCGTCTCGCACCTTCTGAACTAAAAGAACTATCTGACCAGCTTAGGGAACTCCTTGATAAAGGATTCATCCGACCTAGCTCGTCACCATTGGGAGCACCGGTGTTATTTGTGAAGAAGAAAGACGGAACCTTCCGGATGTGCATTGACTATCGAGAACTGAACAAAGTGACGATCAAGAACCGTTATCCCTTGCCACGTATTGACGACTTATTTGACCAACTACAAGGTTCAAGCATCTACTCCAAGATAGATCTTAGAAGCGGATATCATCAGTTGAGAGTCAGAGATGAAGATATTATGAAGACGGCTTTCAGAACTCGATACGGTCACTTTGAATTCACAGTCATGCCGTTTGGGCTAACAAATGCACCTGCCGTATTCATGGACCTCATGAATCGTGTATGCAAGCCTTATCTAGAGAAGTTTGTCATTGTCTTCATTGATGACATCTTGATCTATTCCAAAAATGAGCATGAGCATGAAGAACATCTGAGATTGGCCCTTGAACTACTAAAAAGAGAGGAGCTCTATGCTAAGTTCTCGAAATGTGATTTCTGGCTTAAAGAGGTTCAATTCCTTGGTCATGTGATTGATGCTAAAGGAATTCATGTAGACCCAGCAAAAATTGAATCCATCAAAAGTTGGCCTACACCTTCAAATCCTACAGAAATTAGGCAATTTCTTGGCCTAGCAGGATATTATAGGAGATTCATCGAAGGATTCTCCAAGATAGCTCAACCATTGACCATGCTCACCCAAAAGGGAGTAGCATATCATTGGGGATTCAAGCAAGAGACTGCTTTTCAAACACTGAAGCAGAAGTTATGCAGTGCACCTATACTATCCTTACTTGACGGCATTGAAGACTTTGTGGTCTACTGTGATGCTTCTGTTCAGGGACTGGGATGTGTCTTGATGCAACGCGACAAAGTCATAGCCTATGCCTCAAGACAGTTAAAGGCTCATGAGAAGAACTATGCAACTCATGACCTAGAACTGGGAGCAGTTGTATTTGCTCTTAAACTATGGAGGCACTACTTGTACGGTACTAAGTTCACTATTTATACCAACCACAAGAGTCTTCAACACCTGTATAATCAAAAGGAGCTGAACATGAGGCAGAGGAGATGGCTTGAACTACTAAATGATTACGATTGTGCCATCAAGTACCATCACGGTAAGGCAAATGTTGTGGCTGATGCTTTGAGTAGGAAAGAACATATGAAGCCTCGTAGAGTACGAGCTCTACAACTTACCATTCAAAGCAACCTGCCGGCACAAATATTGAATGCTCAGACTGAAGCCCTGAAGGAAGAGAACATTAAAGATGAAAACCTTCAAGGGCTAGACCAACAGTTTGAAGTTCATTCAGATGGAGTGCGCTGTATAGCAGGAAGGATATGGGTACCCCTATACGGGAATCTTAGAAGCTTAATCATGGATGAAGCCCACAAGTCTAGATACTCTATCCACCCAGGTGCAGATAAGATGTATTACGACTTAAAGCTTGTTTACTGGTGGCCAAGAATGAAGGCAGATATTGCGACCTATGTCTCAAAGTGTTTGACCTGTTCTAAAGTCAAGGTCGAATACCAAAAGCCTTCAGGAATGTTGACCCAACCAGAAATTCCAGTGTGGAAGTGGGAAATGATAACCATGGATTTCGTCACTGGTTTACCCAAATCTCAAACGGGCAATGACACCATTTGGGTTATCATTGACCGTCTCACCAAATCTGCTCATTTCATACACATCCGTGAGAAAGACAAGATGGAGAAACTTGCAAGGGTTTATATCAAAGAAATCGTCTCTAGACACGGAGTACCAGTGTCTATCATCTCTGATCGTGACGCACGGTTTACATCAATCTTCTGGGGTAAACTTCAGAAAGCTCTAGGCACTCGCCTAGATATGAGCACAGCCTATCACCCTCAAACTGATGGTCAAAGTGAAAGAACCATACAGACTCTTGAGGATATGCTTAGGGCTTGTGTTATTGACTTTGGAAAGAACTGGGAAGGTCATTTACCTTTGGTAGAGTTCTCATATAACAATAGCTATCATTCAGCATCAAGGCGGCACCATTCGAGGCCTTATATGGACGTAAATGTAGATCACCGCTTTGCTGGGCAGAAGTTGGAGATAGTCAACTTACTGGCCCAGAATTGATCTTTGAAACTCATGAGAAAATTGTCCAGATAAGAGAACGCATGGCTGCTGCCAGGATCGCCAGAAAAGCTATGCTGATAAACGCCGCAAGCCACTGGAATTTCAGGAAGGAGATAAAGTTTTGCTAAAGGTATCTCCCTGGAAGGGAGTTATACGCTTTGGGAAACGAGGGAAGTTGAACCCTCGCTACGTGAGACCTTTTGAAATTATCAGAAGGATCGGCCCAGTAGCCTATGAATTAAATCTACCTGCTGAACTTGGTGGTGTGCATAATGTTTTTCACGTATCTAATCTAAGGAAGTGTTTATCCGATGAATCACTTGTTGTGCCTTTAGAGGAACTGCAAGTAGATGAGAAACTCAGGTTTATCGAGGAACCAGTTGAAATCATAGATAAAGAAGTTAAACAACTTAAGCATAGTAAGATTCCGATTGTCAGAGTTCGATGGAACTCCCGGCGTGGTCCTGAGTTCACTTGGGAACGAGAGGACGAAATGATGCGCAAGTACCCTAACCTGTTCAAGAATGTTGCCAGTACTTCTTAATTTTCGGGACGAAAATTCCTTTAACAGGGGGATGATGTGACAACTCGGAAAATTTCATGATTTATATATGCAAATCTAGTAATTGTGTGATTTGTTTTTATATTTTTATTAGTATTTAATAATGATATTATTAAATATAAAAATATAAATAACAATAATAATATGTTAAAAATAAAAATAATAATAACAATAATAATGATAATAATAATAATAATGATATTGTTAATAACAACAATAATAATAATAATAACATAATAATAATAATATTATTAAAAATAATAATAATGATAATAATAATAATAATAAATAATAATAAAGTCCAGGGGGTAATATGTAATTTATGAAACTTTAAAGAAGTTTAAGTACATAAAATAACAAAATAGGAAACTGCAGGGACTATATGTGAAAAATGGGAATTTCAAACCCAACCCCCCCGCCGTCGACCCCGTTTCCTTCGGCCGGCCACCGGCGACGTTCCGGCGACTCCTAAACATCAAATTTACTCGGTTTTGACTCAAATAATTGTTCCCGACACAACCGCGTGAGTGATTCGAACACAATGCCCCACATTAATCAGAGAATAAGCTGAGTGCGATCAATCTACACCCACGTGAAACTTTCGGCCCCTTTTACAGATTCAAATCGCACTAAAACTCAACAATAATCGAATTAATCAAAACTAAACCATGCTATAAATATTACTAATCGGTCTACACTTCCAATTGCATCTGAAATACCCACATTCATCGAATTCGAATCCTTTCTTCTTCGCGGACCTGCAACTAATCGAACACCCCTGTTCGAGCTTCGAAACCCGAAATTGATAAAGGGCTTTCGATCATTAACCTCATTAGAAGCTACCTGTGAATTTAATTTGATTAATATCACCATTTGGGTACCTAACCAATACTACGATAGCCACGGCTTGTTCATCAAGTGTTCATCATCAATTCGACTTCTTTATGGTAAATTAAACACACCATTTTGTTCGATTTATCATGGGGAACAAAAGCCCCATGAATCCATACGTTATCATGATCGAATTGGGCATCAATTTGATTCAATTGGAATTAGGGTTCTACGGATTTGGGGATTGAATGCGGGTTATATTTAAAAGCAATTGGAACCAGTTTATACCGCGGCCGCGGCCTTGGTTCACTGGTTCCCTGGTTACCTGCAAACTGTGAGGTCCCGGGTTCGACCCCGGGGACCCTCACTTAATTTTTTTAATGCCTTTTTGACTATTTAAAAATATACAAAAATTCCTAAAAATTATAACAATAAATTTTATAAACTTTCATATTTTAAAGGCATCCAAGTAATTTTCTGTAAAATTTAATTAATAAAAACTCTTAGTAGTTTTTTACAAATATTATTTATAAATCTTATATATAGTCATTTTTATAAAAATAACTTCTAAAAACTTCCTTTATTTTTAAAACATTTAAGTAAATTTTCTATAAAATTTATTATTAAAAACACTTTAATAAAATTTATAAAATATTATTTATAAATGTTATAAATAACCATTTTTATAAAAATGGACTCTAAATGATAATTTGAAGTATTAATTCATTATTGGACACCATATTATTTTAATTATGGATAAATTATGATAATTGTGGAAAATTATTTCTTTAAAAACCTTATTTATTTATGTAAATAATTATTACATATGTTATAAATTATTATCTTTATAAAAATGGATTTTTAATAATAATTTAAATCATCAAATTTTTAATGGACATTATATTATTTATGGATTAATCCTGATAATATAAATACAAATTAGATTTTATAAATTTAAATATTTATAAAATCTTACAAAATTAAATATAAACTTACATGTTTAAATAACGTCTACAATTTATTTAGAATATAATGATATGTTAAAATCATTATTAAACTAATTAAATTTTATATAAATCTTTAATTATTAAAGAATTAACAAAATAATTAAATGATTTAATTATATGTTTATAACAAATCCCAAGAAAACCAAACCCTATATCAATTGAACACCAGGTTCAAGATCTAACTTATTTAGGTTATGGATTTGTATCTATTTGCTTATGTGAATTATAATTCCTTAGGAGGAATTTACTAGCTTGTCAACACCACACAGGAACTGAGGTGAGTTTATAACTATTCCCCTTTTTAACCATTTAAATATTTTGGGGCTGGAATACATGTTGTAATTGAAATTACAAATTAATTTTGTGTATTATGTTAAATAATATTTTGATCACATTTATGATTACATATGGTTACTATGAAAATCCTTCTCTGTAAACTGGACTATAAACTAGCAGGGATCTTTTGGATAGTACTATCGGGGAGTGACTTACCCCCACAAAGGTTTGGACATGTGGTCCTTACCAAGATGCACAAAGAACTTATTATCATTCGGGATGACTTGTTCTGGTGTGAGAAAGCAGATGTGCACTATATTAAGTTTGCCATTATAGTTCCATTTACAACCCATATGAGGATAAATGTACAGGAGGATTTGCTCCCTCTGATTTGAAATTATTATGATAATATAATATACATATGAAAAGGATATTAAACTATGGTACATGGCCAAATCCTATGTGAAGGACTTGTTGGGCTTGTACATAGTGGGTATGTGGGATACCGGTTCACCTTATTAAAAAGGGTTCTGACAGGCTATTCATATACCGGTGAGTAAATTAAACTCACACTTTTACAGTAAATCCTAATTGATGATAATTGATGATTTATCAGTATGTTTTACTTACCTATAAACTCACCAACCCTGTGTTGACACTTGATTTACATGTATTCTCAGGTATCTACTAGGAGCTTATGGACATGCACGTAGGATCATATAAGAGCTCAAGATACCTATTGATTATTATTTGAATTATGATTAAGACATGTTGTCAAGAAAACAGTCTATCTTTTATTTCCGCTACTCTGATTATTAATGAAATGTTCATCTAAAACTTATCATATAGATAACTGCATCTCATGTGTGACTACTGTGTTCGATCCTGTTTGTTCACCCCTCCGTGATAGATTCCAGACCCGGAATTTGAGGGTGTGACAGATTGGTATCAGAGCCATTGGTTATACTGAGTTAGGAATTGCATCTAGCCTGTAGCCACACATAATAGTTACACAAAGTAAATTACCTTAGTTAGAGATCGAATAGGATTAAGAAGTTATATGCTTAAACTTAGATAGTTGTTTTCCTAAACATAACTTTGACTCATTGACTCTTTTCGATAATTCCTAAACTTATTCTCAACGACATATGGGATCTACACTTATCATCGTGCCTAAATCAAAATTTTTTTAATTCGTCAAAGTCTGTGTCTTACAACTTGAAACATGTAATGCTGGAAGAGCGTGATGCCTGTATCTCGAGGTGTTCTGTCTAGGCAAGGTATTTGTATAAATCCAAATCAACCGATGGACCTGTTTACCTTACCTGGGAACCCTTGGGATGAGTATCTGCTTATAGGTACGCATGTCTTCAACAAAGTTGTGATTGACCCAATACTTTGATTAGTCAACGTACTCGCTTTGATTTACGAATCAAACGATTACACCTGGAACATCTCATTGCTATTATGCCAAATTCTCAATTGTCGTTTTCATGATTTTCATGAAAATTCTTAATGATCTTTCAGAATGGCTTCTCGTCAAATCCGTTCACGGTCTAGAAACTCTAGCCGTAAGATTGCTGCTATTGTAGCACGTGAAATTACTGCGGTCATACATAAGTCTTTAAGGCAAATAGGTCAAATTACCTTGATATGTTCCATTTGGTAATCTAAGCTACGCTTGTCCTAACCTAAAGCGAGACTTGTTTCCTTAGTACTCGTGCCTTGCCGAATTTAATCGAAAAACCTAGTTTTCTTAAATTCCCATCTGTCCTACAGTAATTGTCCATACTTTGAATATTTGATATAAAATGCATCTATTGAATATGTCAAAGTGTGAATTCTCACCAAACAATTTCGTGATAGATGGACGCACCAGCAGGCAGAGGCAGAGGTAGAGGACGCGCTAGAAGAACTGTCCCAATAGGGATGACTCCTGAAGAAATACAAGCCTTGGTCAATCAAGGTGTTGCTGCAGCCCTAATGTTTATAAATTAGCTTGTAATCAATTTTTGGAATTGTCCGTTTATTTAATAATTCTAAATTATGAGGGATATCATACTCCTCTTCCATACTGTTTTAACACTGTATTTCATCAGGAAATTTTGAAGCAAACTCAATACTTCTATTAATTGGAAATAATAATAAAAATAATAATAATAATAGTAATAATAATATTAACAATAATAATAATAATAATAATAATAATAGTAATAATATAATAGTAATAATACTAATAATAGTAATAATACTAATAGAAATAATAATAATAATAGTAATAATAATAATAGTAATAGTAATAATAATACCAATAATAATAATAGTATACATAATAATAATAATAATAGTAATAATAATATTAATATTAAATAATAAAAATAATAATAATAAAATAATACCAATAATATAATAATAATAATTAACCGTCAACCATTGATTTTATAAATATTGTAAATAATGATAAATACGTATTTTTTCGCAGAGATGGATGCCGACGATGCTTTTATCCCCGGGATTGATGACTGCCCGACGCTGCAGTTTGAGCAGGGGACTACACCGTACGAGCGGTTCAGGACCCTGAGAGGACGAGCGCCAGCAGCGGGGACAGTCTTGTCAGAGGAGTTCTTACAGCTCGTTGGAGAGTGCGACCGATTTTTTGAGATCATCGGCGAGGACGGCCCGTGGGAGCAGCTGTTCAGGATGGGCGACCCTGCCTATCAAGAGCTCACCGTGGAGTTCTACTACACCTTCACATTCCGTCCCCGTGAACAGGGAGTTGCGGAGCTGGACGAGGATGACATAGCGGATGGTCGTGCGCCCGCGGAGGTTGCTTTCCGGTTGTTCGGGTCCCTCCACCGCATGTCACTTAGACGGTTCGCTGTCGTCAGCGGCCTCTATACGTAGGTGGAGGTCCTACAGCCGATGTACACCACGCCCATGATTCGCGGGGCCGACGACTCGGATCAGGTCTAGCGGCCTGCAATCGGCGACGGATCGTACGGTGGTGATACGAGGTCCTCTCATATACGAGACCCTCTGTATAGATACATTCACTGACTGATCGCCACGTCCGTCGCTGGTTGTGGGGCGGGGACCGACATGGTCAATGCCGCCGACCTTTTCTTTCTTCGGTGTGTACTCACACACCGACACTACCACCTCGCGCATGCCCTTGCTGATTATTTTGATAGTTATTATCACAGGCAGTCGTGAGGGGCGCTGGTGGGCGGGAACATCGTTTCCCGGATCGCTCGGGGCCTGGGGTACGCGCATGCCATGTCCCAGCTCCCGCTACCTCTGACTTCTGTGCGCGTGGCCGGCCGGACCACCGCCACTGGGATGAGGATCGTTCGGAGGTTCCCCGACGGCACGTGGCACCTGCTCAGTAGATACCATGAGCTAGTGGCATGGGGTGCCCGAGCCGTTGGTGGACCCACCCGAGTTGGCGGGGGTTGAGGTCCAAGTTAAGGCTGCCCACGAGCCGCTTGGTGGTGGGGAGGATCAGCCCATTCCTCCGCCGCACGACCAGGACCCGCCCCAGCATCCTCAGCGCGTGTACCATGCCGTGCGATTGCCTGCTCAAGTTATTGATATGCTTCAGGACACGCGAGCCAGGGTCGCGAGGCTGGAGGATATGAGCACGAGGCTGCAAGATATGATGGACTGAGTCATCCAGCACATGGTCGTGGACTATGCCGCCTCCGATACGCCATTGTTGTCACAGCCACCGAGGCGGTTAGGCCATGACGGTGCTGGCCCATCTGGCGCGGGCGGGTCTGGTCAGGGCGGTGATCCAGAGATGACGGATTAGATAGGTATTTTGTTTGTATTTTATTTCTTTTTGTATGTAAAAACTCGTTATATATATATATATATATATATATATATATATATATATATGCAGTTTCAGTTATGATGGCTTGTATATTTGGTTGTGTTTGTTTGGTTGTGTTTCTTTGTTTGTTTGTTTTATATTTGTAATGTTGATAATGTTAATTGTATATGTTTGATAACAATTGATTTTACGATTAGGTTAACCATGTGATAAAACAATAACCAACTTGTTTGATAAATAATTAAACACAAAAATTGCTTGTAATATGATAAATTAATAATAAACACAAAACAAAAACTCGTATGTTACGATTAGGTTAACCGTGTGATAAAATAAAAATAAAAACAAACTAGTATGATTACATAAATTTAGAAAACATATACAATATGTCATGGTTAGAAAACACTCGTAATGTAACTGTATAATGACAACCGATTTTTGTAAATTAACACAATGATGATCAAGTGTAATAATAAGTTAATTGGAAAATGTTATGCTACTTCCCTATTTATTAAGACTTTCAATATTAAATAATGAATGTAACTCCATAACCATAGACATATTTCTCACTCTCATACATACACATACATACACCTATGACCTATATATACATCATTATTACATATTTTTTCATTTCTCCTCAACATCAATGGATCATCATCCTGCAAATTACCATCAAAACCTTGGTGATCATCACTGCAGTTTTCACTACTTCAATCAAGATCATGACACCCATTTGTAATCAAGGTGCATTTTAGTCGTCGTATGACATGAGATTATTAGCTACTAAAATAAAAATAAAAATTTACTTGTAATATGATAAATTAATAATAAACACAAAACACAAACTCGTATGTTACGATTAGATTAACCGTGTGATAAAATAAAAATAAAAACAAACTAGTATGGTTAAAAAATTTAAAAAATATGTACAAAATGTCATGGTTTGGTCAAACCGTGACATACACACCTCCAAAACCCCCTAACTGTCACCCCATTAAGTACACACCCAATAATTGCAATGATCCCGAGAACCTAACGTTACGGTTAGGCCTCACCGTAACGGTTAGGTCCTACACCCGACCTAAAGGTCACGGTTAGCCCTAACCGTGACCGTTTGAAGTGATATACCCTAAAAAATAAACGGTGTGTGCAGAATTTTCCTATTAAAAACACAAATCGCATAATAAAGTTCGTAAACACGTCACATCGTGCGAGTTTAAGTTCTAGTCATAGCCAATCCCAAGCTTTGACCGGCCTTGACCATAAACCCTTTTCAGTGCGTCATCCTTCATTCTCTTTCTACCCTTCTCCGCCTCCCGCTCATTTCTAGGGTTTTACATTCTCCACCATCTTCAAATCAAATCTGCACAAGAATGTGGTACCTTTGTGTGTTCTACCACAGATTATTGGATTACAGGAAACCTGAGTTCGAATCTCTAGCAGATCTATTTGGTGCATTCGATGATCAACCAACAACCACTTCACGTCAACTTCAATGGAAGCTTCCTCAGCATCACCACCCCGATTCTCCTTTCCACTACGTTAATCTCCCATCTGAGGATATTGCACGCAGTATCGCCAATCGAAGTATGCTCTTTCGCCAATCGAATTTGTGAAATGGGGGTCTGTATTGTGTTTGTAGGTGGTTTTTGGTTGTTATGTGTTTGATATAATGAATAATCGGTCGAGTTAATTGCTGTTTTCATTGATTTTGTACTGTATAGCGGTGTGTCGTTCATCTTAATTCATAACTACACCTTTGTTATCATGACAGATTCTTAGTGAAACTGTTGATTTGGGTGTATTTAATTAGACGTCAAAATTGGTCGAATGGGAAGTACTACCCACACTTAATGCCTGCTGCCACCACTCACTGTTGCTGGTGGTTCGTCCCACCAGGTGGGTGGTGCTTCCCACTCCACCAATTTTGACGCCCTGTTGTCAATAGCGGTTGCTATAATGTGTATTTATTGAATGTTAAATGTTATCTAAATTATAACTACCTTATCGCTAAACATGAAATGGCGAACGCAATTTAACGCTATTTGTTACATAGCATGTAGGTGGCTTGTCGTTATTTACCGCTATTCGCTATTGACAACTTTGTTTTGACGTCTAATTGAATACACCCAAATCAACCCTTTTCACTGAAAATCATATTGGTACTTTTCTAAATGATCGTTTAACCTGAATTGCCTTGACCCGTTACATGATCCAAGCATCGTAACTCTTTCTCTAAAAAAGAGCCATCTTTCTTTAAATGTGGATGTGAAACCCTTTTTTAAAAAACAATTTGCAGGCATTCTTGTGAAGGGGCTTTATGAAATATGGGGAGAAGGAAGCTCGTATGAGGAACTGAAAGAAGCAATAAACAGTTATCCAGATGAACGAAAGCTGCCATACTTAACTCCAGATAGCACTTTTAGGATTATAATAGATAGCTTTGGAAAAGCCATCAGCTTCAAGGACCAAACAGCTCGTATTCATGGGATGGATTACATCCCCTTTCAGGTATTTTCATTTTGTTTATATGTTATTGTTTCATATTAGAAGTTGTGTTACGGTTTTAAATACTTGTGTTTTCTTGTTGCTGGTTAACTTAAACTTGAAGAATTTATGTTAATAATACTTAATCGTCAACTATATACTTATTTTGTGCAGGGTCGAGTTGACTTGAAATGTCTGGAGCATAAGTTTTGGCTTATTGAAACTGATGACTATGGATCTGCCAATGGGCTTCCTCCTGTTGTTGACAAAAGAATATTTTTTGGGCGGGAGATTGGTGGTGCTGATAGGAAGCTGTTGCCTACGTATCAATTGAAAAGCCGTAAATATCTTGGACCAACTGCCATGGATGCGGAGGTGGCTTTTTTGATGGCCAATCAAGCACAAGCCATGCCTGGGAAACTTGTCTATGACCCTTTTGTTGGCACAGGGAGCATTCTAGTTGCTGCAGCTCATTTTGGAGCTATGACAATGGTTTGTGATCAGTTTTCTTTTTGGCTTCATTTAGAGGTGGCAAGATTGGGTTTTGTACATTTTCAAAACATGGTTTGGTTGGGTTGACTAGCAAACGCTTTTTCTGTCATTTTTTAAAAGTTATAAATAAGAAGTACGCTAAATAAAATAATGTTATTTAATAACCTATTTTTATAAAATTTTTTTAGTTGCCTTGTCTGAGATAACCAAATCCCAAGTCGACCCATTCATATGTAAACGAGTTGAAATTGCTATCTCTAGCACCAACCAAGTTTTTTTTTGGTTTCTCCTAATTTAAAACTTTCAGGGAGCAGATATTGATATCCGGGTGGTGCGTGATGGTCGTGGGCCAGATTGCAATGTTTGGAGTAACTTTAAACAGGTAGGTTTTAATCTATTTCTTTTTGAAAATTTGGTTACATAAGATCTGGTACTTTGCATATTCGTGCTCGTTAAAAACTAGAATACTAAAAATGTCTAACTTGCTAATGATTTATATCGACAGTATGGATTGCAAATGCCTCTTTCACTTTTAAGAGCAGATAATAACCTTCCCCCTTGGCGTCCCGGGCTAAAAGAGGTAATGTTTTTTACCACACAAAAAGAAAAACTATTGCAATCATTTTCCTTTTATTATTTAATAGTTATTTCACGGTGTCTTAGGTGTTTGATGCAATAATCTGCGATCCTCCATACGGTGTTCGTGCTGGAGGCCGTAAATCTGGGGGTCGGAAACTACTAAAAGGGGTTGTGGGCCCCTACACGGTTCCAGAAGACAAAAGGACAGGCCATATACCCTCAACGGCCGCATACAGCTTAGCTGAATGTGTACATGACCTACTTGACTTAGCGGCCAAAATGCTCGTGATGGGTGGCCGCCTTGTTTACTTCTACCCTGTGCTAAGAGACACCGACACACTAGATGTTGATTTCCCAAAACACCCCTGTTTCAAGTTAATTGCCAGCTGCGAACAGATTCTAAGCTACCGATACAGCAGGGTATTATTGACAATGGTAAAGATTGCACCATATACTGATGAAATTAGAGAAACCGCCAGGTTACAGCATTTGGATTTCAAGGAGAACCATGTTAAGTGGCTGGAGGAAGGTAATCTTCATGCTGCGGTTTTCAGTCCTGATTTCCCATCATCAGATGATCAAGAAACGAAAGGTTTCAAGGATTCCAAGAAAAAATACAGGGGAAAATATGTCTAGATATGAGAGTTGAATTAGAGAAATGATCAAATTACATATTGTTGGAGATTTTGTAACTTCTGTTAGGTTTTAGGCCGGACCAAAATCGACCCTTAGAGGGCTCTAAAGTCGACTCATTGAGTAAAATCGACCCATCGAGGGTTTGGGCAAGGTACACCTTTTAGATGTTAGCTGCCATGATAGTGTTGTTTGAGATGATTATTTAGGGGGGGGGGGGGGGGGGGGGGGGGAGGAGGTGTTTGGATGTGTTTTCAAAACACTATATTGGATGTTTGATTTGATGTTATAGCAATCGTCTTCTCACTAATATTTGGATAAAACGATTATGTTGATTATTCAGAATTATGTTTATTACATCTAAAATTAAAAATAATCGAGTTTGTGGTTCAGACATCTCTCTCTCTCTCTCACCGACAGCATCACCAACGTTCAAATCACCGACCACAACCCCCCCCCCACCGGCGGACCTCCGCCGGCCAAAGCCTAACCGGCGACCTCCGCCGGCCAAACCCCAACCGACGACCTCCACAGACCACATCACCCCCCACGGCGATCTGTGCAACACTCAGCAAGATCTGTGAACAGTGCAATCGCCCCCCCCCCCGGCGATCTGTGAACGGTGAAATCGCCCCCCCCCCCACCTACCACATCACCCCCCCAACTGGCGATCTGTGAACAGTGCAATCGCATTCATCGCCATCAGCAAGATCTGCTACTCTCGGCTTTCTCTCGATCGACAACACCTCACCGAGAGCATCGCCTTCCCGGTACTCATCATCTCCAGCGACCCTTCTCTCACATCGAAGAAGCCCATTCGATCTGCTGGTGGTGATTCGTGTTGTTGTAAACACAAGACTGCGCTCCTCCTCCTCTAACCCTACCTACCACCGCCTCCACCGGTCAGCGAAAACCCGGACCAGTACCAGCAGCATAAACGAAGAACCCTAAATTGGGTGTATATTGGGTGAGATCGTTCTATCTCGGGTTACATATCTGTTTTACTCGTCTTCATATATCTTTAACTATACCTTTAGTTTATATCTGTTAGTTTAGATTGTTTGGCTGGGTTAGGGGTACCAGCACTCTGATTTTAAATAGCTATTTGTTCGTGTAATTTGGGTGAGATCGTCCCGTCTCGGGTCTTATCTCTGCTTCTAGTCTGCTCTATTTATATTTTTCGTTTGGACTGATTGGACTGATTGGCTGGGTTAGGGGTACCAGCACTCTGCTTTTAAATAGGGATTTGATTGTGCCAGTCACATTGTCTTGTGATTTGATATATTCTGTTGCTGGTTGTAATTGTGTTCGTCTGTGTTTTGTTGACCATTGCGTGTGTGACTGCTTTTGTTTAAGCTTTATTAGTGTGGCATCCTCTTTTTTAAGGTGTGTCTTGTCACGTTGGGTGAGTAAGGTATAATAGATAACAGGAGACATTATGTTGTCCCGAGATCATGTACGGTGACGAGAGATGCAACTATAGGGAATAAGGGTTATAAATTACGAGTGGCATCGTGGAATGTAGGAACACTTACTAGTAAGTTATTAGAGATAATAGATGTGTTAAGGAGCAGTAAGGTTCAGATAGCGTGCCTCCAGGAGACTAGACGGCGGGGTGGGAGGGCAAAGGAGTGTAATGGGTATAAACTATGATATTCAGGGTCAGATGGAACAAAAAATGGAGTAGGTTTTTTAGTTGCTAAAGAACTTCAGGATAATGTAGTGGAGGTTAGAAGAATCGATGATAGACTTATGTGTTAAGGATAGTAATAGGAGACGAAGTAGTGGCTGTAGTTAGTGCGTATGCACCGCAAGTTGGATTAGGGGATACGGAAAGAAAGAAGTTCTGGGAGAGTTTAGATCACGTTATGGGAGACATACCCCGAGAAGAAAAAATATTCATAGGAGGAGATTTTAATGGGCATATCGGTAAGGACAACGATCATTTCCGTCGGTGCATGGAGGCTTTGGGTATGGTCTGAGGAATGACGTCGGTAGGGAGCTTCTTGACTTTGCATTAGCGCATGAACTAAGCATCATAAATTCGTTTTTCAAGAAAAGAGAATCGCATCTAATTACGTTTAGCAGCGGTGGGTTACACACACAGATAGATTATTTGCTGATGAGGAGAGAAGATCGTAGCTCGTGGAAGGACTGCAAGACAATACGGGACAGACAGTAGTCACTCAACATCACATGTTGGTGGCAGATCTACGACTGAAGAGAGCAATTGTCCAACCAACTAAGAGAAGTAGACCTACGATCAGATGGGGACAACTCAAAGACGAAAAGATTACCATCTTTAGAGATAAAATATACCAATGAACCTGAGTGGGCCACAGGAAGACGCCAACCAAAAGTGGGAGGCTATGACAACTAGAGTCATTCAAGCAGCTAAAGAAACGCTTGGGACTACAACAAATAGGAAAATCGGTCATAAGGAATCCTGGTGGTGGAACGAAGATGTACAGGAGAAGATAAGAATTAAACAACAAAGTTTTAGAGAGCTTTTACGCTGTAATAATGAGGAAGAACGAGCAGAGCTAAAAGATAAATACAAAGAGGCTAAACGAGCGGCGAAAAAGTCTGTGTCAAGGCAAAGAACACAGCATACGAGAGGATGTATAAGCGATTAGAGATGAAATAGGGTGAACATGACATGTTTAAGATTGCCAAGGCAAGGGAACGTAGTAGACAGGACTTGAGATTAGTGAAGTTTATAAAGGCCGCGGATGGAAAGGTCTTGGTAAGGGAGAAAGACATCAAGGGGAGATGGAAAACTTACTTCGATAACCTTTTCAACATAACGAACCGTAATCAACAAACAGAGATCGATAAAACAAATCAAACGATGTAACAAAACAAGTGTTATTATAGAAGCATCACAATCGATGAAGTTAAGAGAACTTTGAAGAAAATGGGAAGGGCTAAGGCGGTGGGGCCAGATAAACATTCCGATTGAAGTGTGGAAGTGCCTTGGAGATGAGGGCCTACAATGGCTAACGGACTTATTCAACACTATCTTTAAGACAGGAAAGATGCCAGAGCAGTGGAGAAGTAGTGTCATAGTCCCCATATATAAGAAAAAAGGAGATGCCCAATGTTGCGCAAATTACAGGGGAATAAAGCTATTGAGTCACACGATGAAGCTATGGGACTCAGATAGCGGTAAACCAATTTGGATTTATGCCAGGACGCTCTACAACAGAAGCTATACACGTCATAAGGAGGATAATGGAGAAATATAGAGAAAGAAAAGAGACCTACATATGGTATTCATTGACCTAGAAAAAGCCTATGACTGTGTGCCGCGGAAAATCATCTGGGAAAGTCTACGACTTAGAAAGGTACCAGAGAAGTATATCAAAATAATAAAGGATATGTATGACGGGGCAAAAAACGTGTGTACGAGCACATGTCGGAGACACAGACTACTTCCCGGTGGAAGTAGGACTCCACCAAAGATCGGCATTGAGCCCATTCCTCTTCACAGTAGTGTTGGACGAGATGACCAAGTCTATACAAGAGCCAGTCCCATGGTGTATGCTGTTTGCGGATGATATTATCTTAATATCAGAATCTAAGACGGTGCTTAACGAGAGATTAGAACAGTGGAGAGCAGCACTAGAACGTAGGGGCTTAAGGATAAGTCGCACTAAGACAGAATACATGCATTGTAACTTTAGTGGTGAGGCCGAAGAGGACACCCAAATCAGTATCCAGGGCATGGCGGTCCCCGGACGTCTAGGTTCAAATACCTTGGCTCGTACGTACAGGAAGATGGAGAGATACACAGCGATGTAGCACACCGTATACAATCAGGATGGTGCAAGTGGAGAGTAGCATCAGGGATTTTGTGTGATAAGAGGTTCCCAGCCAAACTAAGAGGAAAACTATATAGAGTGGCAGTACGTCCAGCTATGTTATACGGCACAGACTGTTGGGCCATAAAGAAATCGCACGAGAGACAAATAGAGGTCGCAGAAATGCGAATGCTGAGGTGGATGTGTGGACACACAAGATTGGATCGGATAAGAAACGACGTCTTTCGCCAGAGGCTAGAGGTGGCTTGTATCACAGAAAAAATAGGAGAGGGAAGATTAAGATGGTTTGGGCACGTGAAGAGGAGACGATGGCAGCACTGTCGAGCAAGCAGTAGAGAACATCAGTTTAGAGGGTAGGAGGAGTAGAGGTAGACCTATGTTGACTTGGGACGAGGTTATTAGGAGGGATATGATAGACTTGCATCTTTCTGAGACACGATCGAGGATAGAAGTGAGTGGAGGCGTAGAATTAAAATTAAGGATTTTTAGTGGGTTTTGTGGGTGGGAAGGGTATACGGTGACATATGGTCGGACCACACACGCTAGGTGTAGTTTTCCTCATCTACCCTTTTTGGGTGTTACATGCCTTTTTTTATGAGCGCATTTCTAATTCTTCATGTGATATATATCTTTGTGTTGTATGCTTTGTATTATGATTGTTATTGTTATTGCCTTTGTTAACGAGTCGGGGGTCTCTTCGGAAGCGGTCTCTCTATCTTTCTAGATAGAGGAAAGACTTGCCACCATATACCCCTCACAGACCCTGCTCTCCAGCGGGATACACTGTGTATGTTTGTTGTTTGTTTGTTTACATCTAAAATTAAACATCTAAATTTACTGTTTGGGAAATGTTTAATCATATATGGCAAATGGCTAATGATTTTAAATAAGTTGAAAATAATTGTGTTATAATTATATAACGGTTTTAAAAAATATAAAAAATGTATTTTTAACTGTTTTATCTGGTCAAATAACAATATAATTTGTTGTTTATTAGATTGTAGCATGTTCTTTTATATCTCTTTCGATGTTTAATGTTACATAACTTGTAAAGGAAAATATCAACACCCTCTTACTCCGGTGTTGGTTTTGTGAATATCACCTATCAACCTTTCAAATGAGGTTATTTACTTGCATACAAAAGTGTCCCTAAAAAGGTTTAAAAAATATATATAATAAGACTGGGTTGGTTGAGCTGGAGACTACGTGGTATGTATTTATGACGCGAAAAAAGGTAGAGGTATTCGATCACTAACAAAACCAGAGAAGAGAGTAGCATTGAGTTTTGTGTAAGCGTCGTGTTCTATAGCTTTGTTTAGTGTGATGGCAAGGGCGGTGTGTGAAGCCGTGGCAAACAACAATTTTTCATGGTTGTAGAGAGATCTATTCGGCTTTCGAGTCACAAGTTGTCTCAAATGTGTGAATGCATTATTTATGGTTGCCTATGTTTTTAAATTAATGCTCTAGGTATCCATTGATTATGGTAGATTGCATCTTCTCAAAGCATAACATCACAACATTCAATAATTATAAACTAAATATAACGCCATCTGGTTTTTAAAACTAATCTGACACGCACAAAAATACTTTGCAATTTTCTAGGAGGGAGATGCCACTTGGATTCTTGACATCCACTATATCTCCACATTCAAATGCTAAAACATAGAGAAATGAATTGTATCATGAATTATCCTCCCATAAACACACACCCCAATGACCCTTTGACCAGAAAAAAACAAAATCTTGTTGGATCATCTAATATTCCATTTCTTGATTCAATTTCAATGGGTAGGCTCAGTAAGGCCATTGCAGCAGTGAAGGATCACACCAGCATTCAGATCGCGAGACGAGGATCGTTAGCCGATCTAGACGTTGCAATCGTCAAGGCCACAAGCCATAACGAATACCCCGCCGACGAATGTCATATTCAAGAAATCTTGAATCTCACATCCAACTCCCCTCTTTATGTATCCTCATGTGTAAATACCATCTCTCAACGTCTAAATAAAACCAGAAGCTGGGTCGTCGCCTTGAAGACCCTCATGTTGGTCCAACGGTTGTTGCGTGAGGGTAACAAGAAATACGCGCCAGAGATCTTTTTGCCACGCGACGTGGGACCCGTCTGCTTAACATGTCAGACTTTAGGGACGCACTTAGATCAAACACGTGGGATTATGCGGCCTTTGTTAGAACATATTCTTTGTTTCTTGATGAGGAACTTGAGTACAAGATGCAGGGGAGAGAAGCCCATAGCTCATTCGCACTTGATGAGAAAGACGATGAAGATTATAAACAACTGGAAGCTGTAGTTGTGCCCGTTTGTCAAATGGGCAACGACCAACTGTTTGCTAGAAATAATCATCTGATGCAACTCCTCGAGCGGTTTCTTGCTTGCCGACCAACAGGTTATATCATTTCCTTTACCCTTTCATGGCCACTTTGAGATCCAAACGCTTCGGTTTTGACAGTTTAACAGTTCAGTCTTGTTTGATACTTTGAATTGGACGTGTAAATTAAGCCGGCTGTTTAACTTTATATATATGTTTGGAATATACACTTATGTATATGTATTATAATGCTCAACCATTTTATCATTATAAAGATTTGCATACACTTGTGAATTTTTATTAAAAAAAAACAAATTTATACCGCGAGAATCAAACTGTTGAACCGTCAAACAAGTAAAACCTACAGGTCCGACCAACCCAAGCCTGCCGGTTCATACTTAGTTGTTTCAGTTCATAATTTTTTGTGAAAACCGGACTGTGAACACCCCTAATTATGATCATAATATAACAAATCACTACTTTCTTCTCACTGTTGGTGTAATGGCAAGAAACTTATACTTTGTGAATATTATTCACAGGTGAAGCAAGGCATCACAGGATGGTGATGGTGGCTTTATACCCAATTCTGCTACAAAGTTTCCAAATTTATTATGACATAAAAGAGGTGATGGGTGTTTTGACCGATCGATTCAATGACCTCAGCGTTCCACATGCTATCAAGGTCTACGGTATATACAGTCGAGTGGCTAAACAGTATGATGAACTCGATATGTTTTATGACTGGAGCAAATCTGTTGCCGTTGCAAGAACATCAGAGTATCCAGAAATCGAAAAGATTTCGCAAAAGAAGTTAGAAGACATAGATGAGCTTATCAAACAGAAATCAGATGGGTCAATACAAGAATGTTGATAGAATTAGAAAAAAGGGGTAGTTTTGGTATTTCTAAATGTAAGCTAAGTTAAGAACAAAACCATCTTCAGGAATCAGGATATCTGTTTTATGTTCATCATGCAAAGTAACTAAAATATAGTTATGTTTTAATGTCTGGTAATGGAGGTTGTGTGCGTTTTCTTACGGAGACGCCTAATTGCATTCCAACAGACACTAGTGTTTCAATTGATCTTGCGCTGTATGCCAAAAGGTCTTCGTCTAATGCGATTGAATCCTGCAAAACCATTTGTTATAAGATATTATGCTGAAATTTTATGCAAGGAATAATTTAAAAAAAAAATTATGTAACTGTCAACATAACTAACCTTTTCAAAGACACATATGACTGTACTTCCACCAAATGAGAAATACCCAAACTGTAAAATAAAAAAAAAACGGAGAAAGGGGTTCAGGAATTGAGGATACATACACACATAGTGAAAAACCACAAGAGACACTTATATCCATTATTTTAACTATGGCACATCAGACGGTTATGTGATTGCATAATGGTCTCACTCCCACTACATCTAGTCAGCACTACATACAAGTGTTTATACGGTTATCATGGTTCTCCTATATATAAATGGAGGTTCAAAAGAGAAACATCAAATAAGTAGGAAGCAAATGAACCATTTTTGACCTCCATATCATATATGAATGAAGGGGTGAGATTGCGTTCCCTACAATGTAAGTTTCCATCCATAACTCGCAAACATTCCCTGCCTATTCATCCATTCTATGATCAAAGGCTAATTTGGTTCTTTTGGTTCCTAATTATTTTATAGCTCTCATCACAACTCACCCTATATATATAAACACACAAATACATGTTAACAAAGTGGCATGCCACCGCATGTATCACATTTAAAGCAGTATTTACATGTGTTTATGCGGTTCTCTAAGTTCTCTTTGAACCCTCTATTAACAAAAAGTAACATGTATAAAGACATTTTTCGAACCTCATCCCCTTTCTGGACATAATCTCCCTTCTTCTTGGTGAATGTGATACTGCCAACCATGGTTGCTCCGATTGCCACAAATGCCACCTAATAAGTAATCATGCATCAATATGAATGAAGTCACCTTATTATAATGATAGAAGTTTAAAATTTTAAATATTACAGTTGCCACCAAATGAATATGACAGACCTTCCCAAAATCTGCTGTTGATATGATACATACAGCGCGTTTATTCTCCGTGAACACATTACAATACTTGCTATTTACAGCTATGGGGTTGACCTGAAAATTATAAAAAAAATACACCAACACAAAGATTCATACAATCAAGAAATAAATCAGAAAAAAGTAGTATCTTGCATAATCTCATCCCAGACATACCGTA